>JANZXR010038429.1:0-13865 GCA_027575705.1 Erythroxylum echinodendron | reverse complement strand
TTTGATGGTGAGGTAGGGTTCTAGCAGAAGATTTCATATCATTTGTTACAACTTTGCTGTTCAACTGAGTTTACATGGTTTAAAAGAAGAAATTTAATAAGCAAGAAGTTTTATGTTTTCATATTTTTCTAGTTTTATATTTCAAAAGGAATTGAAAGTTTGAGAGATATCAATTTAATGCACTCAACAACTTTGTTCCTAGGTTATAAATTTGATAGTCTAGATATTACACAATTTCTATGATCGAAATTTATGTGGTGGTTCTTGGAAGATCCTGCTCCATATCAGGCAAATGTATGGAAAAATTATGTTAATAACCAACCATGCAATCTCATGTGAATACAATAACTTGTCAGGTATATCTATATTCAATATGTATGCTCTAGTGTTCAAAAGGATATAAAGCAAATTCCTCAACCTAAGTTGCTCTCTGATTCACTTTATGCAGATTAGAACTTCATCATCTTAGAACAAAACTTTAGTGTTAGCATCCTTTTATTCTTTTGTTTTGTTGCATATGCTATCAGCAGTTTATACTGTTACATTTTACAGTTGTTGTTGCTATTTTTTTTTTTAGTTAGAAGGTAATAAGCTTTTATAAATGAAACAATAAGTAAAGTAACAAGGAAAAATCCTAATAACCTGACTGAATGCACAAGAAAAATGAAGGAGTTCCCACCATTTGGTCTAAGGAGTTCCTACCATTTTGTTCACTGTTCCTTAGACCCAAAATGCATAAGAAAACTGAAGAGATTGACATTGATGTGTCTAAACATGGGCAAGTGCACCAATCTCAGTGCTCGATACTTCTGCCATTCTTTTTTGTTGGGTCAGAAGCAGGTTTTAGTTTGGGTTAATCTTCTTAACATCCCACTATAGTCATAAAAACTTGAGCCTTTTTACGAAAACCAATTTACATAGTTGAAGCCGCTGCCAATATGAAAAGGTTCAATTAGCTAGGATATTTATGATATTAGAGACATTCAAAAAATATTGATTGTTCTGATTCCTATCGTGTGGTTAAAGAAAATGATATGATGGTTCAAGGTTAGAGTGACATATCAATGGAGGAATGATTTATATTAATAAGGAAAAGTGGTATGAAGGATCTGATAAATATCATAAGATCTGATAAATATCTCAAAGTGGCATGAACGAGAAAACCCAAAAGGAAGAACAGGGGCATTACTTCTAATGTTTATTCTTGCATAGAATAAATGCTAATAGATTATTTGAATGATAATCTATTTTTAGTTTGTTTACTTGAAACAAAGTTGAAGGAGAACAATTACTTACAGATGAGTTTCTCTCAAAGAAATTGAAAAATAAAGCCAACCATAGTCCCTAATTTAACAGAAGAGTAATTGTTGTTTTTTATGATAATAAAGTGGATATTCTTCACTCTTCATCCACTGACTAGATGAACATTCTGTCAATCTTCTTATTGAACGAAAGAATCAACTTCTAAATCACTTTTTTTTATGCTCATGACTTGATGTTTTAAAGAGCTCCTTTATGTGATAGACTTTCAGAAATTGAGCCTAGCTCCAATATCTATTAGGTAATTCTGGAGAATTTTAATAGCATTATATACAATATACGGTTTAAAGGAAATGTTTATGTCAAGAATTTCACAACAAATGTGAGAAGTTGTGTAAGCCAATAGTAAGTCATAGATCTTAGGATTGAAGGCTAATAATATACGTAGAGAAATAAAAACAAGTTTTATGGTTTCTTAGGAAAAAGTTAGATCGAGCATTACTAAACAACATTTGACTTTTCACCTCTGAAGAAAGCTTAGTTCATTAAAGTTCTCTATTTTTATATCACACTCCCACATTCCCCTCACCCTACCCTACCGTGCCTGATGTCACTACCATAATATAGCAATAACTAGTGACAAGTAAGTAGTGTTAATTTACACTTATGGTTTAAATTAAAGTGCTTCTATATAATTTATGTTTAAAACATTATGAGGATTGTAAAGATTTATTTCTCTATTGTTATTATATTTGAATTTTGTAGATTTATATCCTGGAATGATAAATATTTATCTTTGTAGTCTATAGTCATTTGATGATTTTTCTTTATAAAGAAGTGGTTTGTTCACTTGTGACAAGGTTAGGTAGATAAGTATCGGCAAAACAAAATCTATGATGGTTCTAATTTTTATATATTATGCTTTATTTATTATGCTCTTAAAAATTTCTCTTAAAATTTATGCAAATTATATTTGAGTACTATTAAATTAAACTGATACTAATTTTAAAGGTTGATCCACTACTTTCACAAACAATTAAAGGTTCTATTATAGATAAAAAAAGTTCAAAACTCACAACAAAAATAGAAATAACATAACTAGTCAATATCATTTTTTACCAACTCTGAAACAAGTAAAGCAATGAGTAAAAATAAAGAGAGAAGAGTATTTACCTCTAAGATATCAGTAGATGTTATGCCAGAAGCTATCAACTGAGCCTTAAGAAGATCAAACTTCTCAAGTGTGAGCTTGTTCAGTATCTTGTATGAAAAGCAGCAATTGAACTTGTTAAATTGATACTACCAATGTATAAACTTCAAAAACATCTAATTATTTTTAGAATTTGACAAAAATTTCAGAAATAATTCCATGAATTAGGTTGTCTTGTGTTTGCAAAATCTGACAATCTAGGATAGTTAAAGTTTTTCCAATTTGTCACAAGTACACTAGTTAGCTTTACAAGCTACTCTCTGCATCTATGAAATGCTAATTGCAACAACATTTGGATAAGGATCTATAATAAATCATTGAGAACTTTATGTCTAGGCCCTTAATGTTATTACTTTTAACTTTACCACATTGAAAATAATATTGGCCTATACCTAGCATTTTTTTTATTATTTTTAACTTGACCATATTAAAAATAATATTCAAGTTGTAGATGAAAGGTTGTTGCTTTAAAAGTATGCTCTCTTCTTATATGGTGAGGGCCTACTTTGCACTCTTGATTCCATAAATATGGTTAATCATAAGAAGATGGAAAATATTGCAGAAGTGACTTTTGAAACCTTTAGATGTCTATCACTACACTACAAGCATTTTGCTTCAGGTGTAAAGGAAATCATAAGCCTCTCATTTAAACTTGCCCAAATAGAGGGTCTATGGGTGAAGATCTATGTTTTGAAAAGCTCATTGGCATCTATGATGTCAAGAAGTTATTATTTCTCAATGATTCTCACCGACACAAAGCAACAGTAGCTAACAGTAACTACTTTTGAGGTTTCAAAGAACAGCCTTAAGTCGTTACATGAAGAAATATTGCGTACAAAACAGAAGCATTCTAGTCAAAAAGAAGCATGGATGTTGCATATAAAGAAATGGTGAAATGGAACTACTTTTTTGGTGTTGAATATAAATCTATAATAAAATTTGCATACAATAATGAAGAGCTCAACAACAAAGGTTCAATTGCATAATAAGAATTTATTCATCATCATCTTCCAATACAATATCACATTCATTCTCACTACTGCTTGTGTCTAAGTCCTCTAAATCATCATTCAAATGTTGCTCGGAATTCAATAAAACATTATTTACTACATCATATGGAATATCATTTCAATCTAAAAACTCTAAGGAACATTTCTCGACTTTCACTGGAACTTCATCAAACTCCTCAACGTCATTTGAACCTTCTTCATTACCAAGCAAAGGGATATCATACGCACGTCTAACTTCACATTCTTGTACAATCTGTCAATTTGGACCGAATAACAAATCTTCCACATAAAAGACTTACTTCTCTTAATGTACCAAAATAAATGAGTCATCTTTGTACTAGAACTTAGTTACATTTATGCTTTTTTCACTACCATTGACCCTCATATTTGAATTTGCAAGATCAAACCATTTGCACTTAAAAAGTACAACATGTTTATCCCTAACATATTCAAGCCTGATAATATCTGTCAAAACCCCATAAAATGTAATAATATCTTCCCCATAATTTCCTAACACTGCAATACCATTATTCTGTGTAATCCTACGCATATCACGGGCTTCAGTGCAAAATCGCATTCCATTTGTACTTGATACAGTGTACTTTTGCATCAAACTATGAGGTCCACATGCTAATGCATAAAAAGACTTAAAGATACTTCCTTCAAGGGAGCTAGTTAATGTCGTCGTCTATAACAACAAATGAAAATTAGTTAATAATATATAATTATTAGTCTACACCACGTACAAACATTCTTCTCACCTGATGCTTTAACTATGAAGAAAATTTTTCTCTATGTCTCCTATCAACATATAATGGACTTTGTTTCCTCTACTCATCTATGTGCTCACTATGGATAAAAAAATTTCAATCAAGATTATACGAAATATCTGTACTCAGTGCATATCTTAATTTGACAATAGGTTAGAAAAACTTACTTAATAAAAGACCCAATCTTATGACAATTCATAAGCTCATAACACTGTGCAATCTCTAGCTCTTTTGTAAGAAAGGCAATTGTTTTGGTAGCACCAATCGGCTTACATCATTGGAAGAACACTGATATGTCACTACCATCAGCCATATCATTAATTCGCTTTAGCACATTGAAGTTGGTTTCAATTCCTTTCAGATACAGTGAACAGAATGTCAAGCACTCTTTAACAACATACATTTAAGAAATTGACCCTTCTAGACGTGCTTTATTTTTAAAAAATCTCTTTAGTGTACCAAGGAATCTTAACAAATGATTAACCATAATTAAATAGGACACTATTTAGTTAAATTTAGTGGGTGATAGGATAAATTTAAATAATACCTCTCAATTGGATACATCCATCTATACGCAATTGGTCCACCAAGTAAGGCTTCATTTGGCAAATGAATAGCCAAATATACCATGACATCAAAGAATGATGGTGGGTATATCATTTTAAGTTTGCATAAGATTAAAGTTATCTCATAACACATTTTTTGTATGTCATCCTTATTCAAATTTTGTTTACAAATTCGAAGAAAGGAGTCCCCTAACTCTATTAAAACACCTGTCACATCTTTATTCAAGATGGAACACGTGCCTAATGGAAGAATGCTTCGTAACAGTATGTAACAATCATGAGACTTAAGTCTAGTAATCTTCCTTTGATCAACATTAACACATCTAGATATATTAGATGCGTAACCATCTAAAAACTTCACCCACTTTACAAACTCATAAAACTTCTTCTTCTCATCGAAAGACATTGTATAGCATGCTGGAGGTTTTGCCACAATAGTTCCATCAGCTTCTCTTTTCAAGTGTAATTCCTTTTGAATGTTCATATCTTCCAAATCAAGCCGAGCCTTGATAGTATTTTTGGTTTTACCTTCAACATTCATCAAAGTACTAAGGATATTGCCACAAATATTCTTTTCTATATGCATGACATAAAGGTTATGCCTCAATCTTAACTTATTCCAATATGGTAGATCAAAAAGAAAGTTTTTTTTATTCCAATTCAACTCTCCTTCTAATATCCTTCTCCTGTTATTGCTAGGGTGATTTCCATAACATATATTCTCCACATGATATAATTGTTCCACCACATCATCTCCATCTAGTAAGTTAGGTGTAGGTTGGTGATCACTCTTTCTGTTAAACTTCTTGCTTTTTCTTCATGGATGATCGTAAGGAAGAAAACGTCGATGGCCTAAGTAAACATTCTTACTTCTTAACTTACAAGAAGAGGTGTGCTTGTTACAAATAGGGCATACTTTATAGCCTTTAGTGCTCTACCCATAATAGTACCATAGGCTATAAAGTCATTGATAGTCCCCATTAACGCTGCATGAATTTGAAAATTTTCTCCCTTTGAAGCATTAAAAACATCAAAACCATCTTTCCATAACTCATTTAACTCATCAACTAGTGGTCTCATATACATGTCTATGTCTCTACCCACTGCTTTCAGACCTGTAATAACCAGTGATATCGTACAAAATGACTTATCCATACACATATAAGGGGGTAAATTGTATGGTAAGAGAACAACAGGCCACACGCTATATGAAAGTGACAAATTGCCATGTGGATTGAATCCATCTGTTACTAAGGTTAGTCTAACATTACGAGGTTCTTTGGCAAAATTAGGATAAAGCTCTTCCAAGCTTCTCCATCAGAAGGATGAGCCATTGTATTACTGTCACCTTTAGGCCTATCATTATGCCACTTCATATGTTTAGCATTCTTACTTCATATGAATAATCGCTGTAATCGGGGGGTTAAAGGAAAGTACCGCAAAACTAAGGAAAGTACCGCAAAACTTTATAAGGTATCTTCTTACCCCTGCCATCATTAATTCTCCATCTTGATGTTCCACACTGGGGACAACTTTCCAAGTCCCCATACTCTTTCCAAAACAAGGAACAATCACACTTACATGCATATATCGACACGTAACCCAAACCTAGGCTCCTTAGAAATTGATTTGCTTTATAATAGGACTTCTAATAAAGATTTACAATTAGGTAATACATCCCTCAGTAGAGCAAGTAACATGTCAAATGACTTATTGCTCCACTTGTTGTATACTTTCAGGTGAAGCAACTTTATTAAAAATGAAAACTTTAAAAATTTTGTACATCAGGGGTATAACTCTTCAATTGCTTTACTCAACAATTCAAGAAAGGCACCTATAATAGAATCTCCAATGCCTATTGGAGGACTCCTTCCATCCTGATCAAATAGGCAATCATTTAAGAATGAAGTCACATCATAAAACAAATCTTGCACTATCATCCTCCTCATCACCATCACTTTCATTAATATCATTGTCCGTCCCATCAATGCATACATTTTCAACGTTAACCATTTCTTCCCTAGAGATAAATCTATATTCTGGATTTTCACCATGTAAAACCCAGTGAGTGTATGATTGATCCATGCCAAATTGCATTAAATGGTCAAAAACATTCATCTGAGACCTTATATAACAATTCATGCAATATGTACAAGGGCATGAAATTTCACATTCTTTGCCCTTTTTTTCAGCCACAAAATTCATAAACATTCTCACTCCATCAATCTATTCACAGGAAACCCTAACACTGTTCATCCAACTCGGATCCATAGTCCTCCAACTATCTCCTCCTCACACTTGAAAATAGTATCTATCATAAAGCACGATCAAATATCCCTAAACTTCAGCAATTAAATGTATAAAATCTTAAAATTAGATATTGTTCAGTATAGTAACCACCAAGTTCACAAACTAAACAATTGATATTGTGTATCATTAGATTTCAACCTATGACAAATGATTTGGTACATTTTGTAACTCTTTCTTAACTTCTATGTTTTAAGGATATATTACTGGAACTTCGAAAGCATGGGTATCTTGTAAGAAGTTAAGAACAATGATTCATCTGATGCTTCACTCCTTTTAGCTTTCATTCAACTTTTAGGATCCACTAAGAGGCGCATGGTACATCTTAGTGAGGCAATGAGTAGGGAGGAGTACAAGAAGTTGGATTAATCATGGAATATGCTTTTGGATGTTCTACATATTTGGGATAGAGGTAATGGTAACCACATTTAATATTGATAAGTTTAAAGAGGATAATTTTTCATTGTAAATCATTTTAGATAATGACAAGTATTATTGTTTTGAAGCAACAATAATAATTGAAAGTAAGAAGTCACTACTTAATTTATGAATCTTCAAATTAGAAGCTAGTTTTCATATATCCTCCATAAGAGAGTGGTTCTATTATTATAAACCAAACTTATGATATTTATGTATAGTTATGATGATTATCCTCTAAAGGTTGTTGATATTGTAACTATAAAATTAAGGATGTATGATGTTACAATTCATATTCTTCTAGAAGCACGATATATGGAAGGTTTCAAAAAGAATTTGTTATCTCTAGTACAACTATAGAGATTCGCAACAATATTTTAAAGATAATTTAAGACATGCTTGCACTTATAAGGGGATAAAGAATAAGTGCAAACTTGTACACTTTAAATGGAGAATCATTACTAGAACTAGAAGCATTAGTTACCCATCTATAATCCAAGTGAAAGATTTTCAATGTTATGTCATAAAAATTTAGTGTTAAAATAGAAGGATCATAATCTCGTATTCCCATGGTACATTGATATGAAAAACATAGATAAATGAGTATACAAAATACACCAGCTTTGCTAAAAATTCCTAATAGCAAAGACTAAAATGAAAGAAGAGTATTCACCTCTAAGATATCAGCATATGTTATGCCAGAATCTATCAATTGAGCCTTAAAAAGATCAAATTTCTTAGGTGTGAGCTTGGTCAGTATCCTGTATGAAAGCAGCAATTAAACTTATTAAAATGATACTACTAATAAGGGTTATGGTTCTTTCAAAAAAAGGATCAAAATTATTAATCATGTTAAGCATTAAAATAGAAGGATCATAATCTCGTATGATCTTGATGTTATCAAGATTTTTCATCACCCAAAATGTGACTTACTAATTTATTGTCAAGTTTAACTAATAAGAGGCTCTATAGGAATGGATATCATGGTAATATATGAAACAAGTATTTAATCTCATAGTCTTTTACTTGAATTTCTTAGCATATTAATCTCATAATCTTTTACTGAATCTCATTATCTCGCTACCTATGAGGTTGTTGTTAATAAGAATATCAACTTTTTAAAAGAAAATTAATAAAGGGAAGAAGAAGAAAATAATATTTTATAAAGAAGTTTTAAAACGGTAAGAAGTAAAGCAGTTAAGAGAGAATAGAGTGAATTATATTATATTCAAGTTACTACATCTCTATTTATACATAATTAAGATGGGTCATTGTAGCCCTAACTAGAGAAAGATATTTACAGCTAGGTAATAGAGATAAATATAGTTATAAAATATATACAAATGCAAAATGAGATTTTATCTCCTTATACACCCCCGCAAAATGGCAGACTGAGAAGAGATGTCAATCTTAGACCACAAACGAGTAAAGTCCTGAGTAGATAAGGCTTTTGTAGGTAAATCAGCCAGTTGTTCCTTTGACGTAATATGGGATACCCGAAGCAGCCCATTCTGTACCTAAGTACGGACAAAATGATAGTCCATTGCAATGTGTTTCATTCAGGAGTGAAAAACTAGATTGGTAGCAATTTATGTGGCACTCAAATTATCACAATAAATCACTGGAACTGTAGGTATTAGAACATGAAGTTCCTGAAGAAGATTCTGAACCCAAGATAATTCAGCAGATATGGACACAACTGATCGATATTCAACTTCAGTGGAGGACCTCGCCACTGTTTTTTGTTTCTTGGATGACCAAACAACAAGATTGTGCCCTAAAAAGATGATGTGAGCACTAATAGATGTGCGATCATCAGGATTTCCAGCCCAATCCGCATCAGAGAAAGCATGTAAAACACATGAAGAAGCTTTGTGGAGGAATAAACCTGTGTCATATGTACCATTGAGATATCAAAGTAGACGTTTTACAGCAGACCAATGGTTCACTGTCGAGCGAAAGGTGAACTGAGCAAGTTTGTTAACCACAAAAGCTATATCAGGTCTAGTTAACAAGAGATATTAGAGCTTACCCACCATAATACGAAATAGTTTAACATCGTCAAAGTGAGCAGAATCATCCAACTTTAATGATATTGAAGGCGCTAATGGCGTTGATACAGAATTGGCGCCTTCCATGTTTGTAATCTCAAGTAATTCTCGAATATAATTCTATTGAGAAAGAAAAATACCCGCAGAGGTTTGATGCACTTCAACAGTAAGAAAGAAAGTTAAGTTACATAGGTCTTTAATAGAGAACTGCAATTTGAAGAGTTGTATAAATGCTTCCACCTGAGCAGAGTTATTGCTAGTGATTATAATATCATCAACATACACAAGAACATAAATGACAACCCATCTTTTGAATAGATAAATAAGCAATTATCAGACTGAGAATGTTAAAATCCACTTGTGAAAAGAAAGGTTTGAAGTTCTTGATACCATGCCCGTGTGGCCTGTTTAAGTCCATAAAGTGACTTTTCCAAATGACACACTGAATTTGGTGCTTTTTCATGAACATAACCTGAAGGTTGTTCCATAAACACTGTTTCAGATAACTTGCCATGCAGAAAGGCATTATTAACATCAATTTGCCTCAATGGTCAAGTGGAAGATACTACAAAGGACAAGATAATTCGGATAGTAGTGTTTTTTGCAACAGGAGAAAATGTTTGATCATAGTCCAAGCCAGGGAGTTGTGTGAACCCCCATGTAACTAATTGAGCTTTATACCGAATAGGAATCCCGGCTGAATCATATTTAATACGAAATAGTCACTTATAACTCACCATATTAGTTGCCATAAAGGTAGCAACCAAAGTCCATATTTGCTGCTTTTGCAATGCATTGTATTCATCATTCATGGCAGCTCGCCATTTTGGGTCTTTAAGAGCCTTAGCAACAATTTTAGGAAAAAATGGCTTAGGCTTGTGCACTATTTTTGCAGCCATACAGAGACGATTGATTGGTTTATAGATGTCGTTCTTACTTCATGTGGTCATGGGATGAGTGGATTAAACAGGTTGAGGTGCATCTGTTGAAATCAGCTGAACTGTTGTGGTATCACATAAGTTAACACTAGTAGTAGAAGTAGAGTGTGTACCTGAGGTTACCGAATTAGAAGCTTCAGAAATCCTTTGTAAAGGTATGGGCAGTGAAGGTACTACTTGTGAAAGAGGAGCACTAGATAGAGTGGTTTGCGTGGCAACACATTCACCTGCAGAATATTGAACAGAAGGTAGAACACAATGAAGTGGAGACCATGTATTGAGAGTAGACTCAGTGGAAAACTCAGAGTTACTTGATAGAGAAGAATATGGGAACAAGTGTTCAATAAATTCAACATGACGAGACAAGTAAATACTAGATGAAGACAAATCAAGACATTTATAAGCACTTTGGTTCGATGAGTATCCTAAAAATACGCGCGGAGATGACGTGGTTCAAGTTTATTGGAGTTATATGGACGAAGCCAAGGGTAGCAAAGACACCTAAAAATACGAAGTTTCGAGTAATTAGGAACATAACCATGCAGATGGAAAAAGGGGGAGTCATTATCTAAAATAGGTGTAGGCATGTGATTAATAAGGTAGGCAGTAGTGAGAAAAGCATGCGTCCAAAATTTTGATGGGAGTTGAGCAAGATGAAGCATGGCCAAACCAATTTCAATAATATGACGATGGCGACGTTCAGCCGTGGCATTATGTTCTAGTGTATAAGGGGGAGTCAAAAAATGGGAAATACCATGTTCTTGAAGAAAAGGTTTAAGATGAATAAACTCACCACCATTATCAGAGCACACAAAAATTATCGACTTGTTGAAAAACTTCTCAACCACTTTCTTAAACGAAGGAAACAAAAAAGATACATCAGACTTATTTTGCAAAGGGAGAAACCAGATATATTTGGTGAAATGATCCACTAAAATTAAATAATAACGAAAACCATCAATAAAGGCAACAGGGGCTGGACCCCAAACATCACAATAAATTAAGTCTGATGGTGCTGTACTTTTAACTATGGACTCAGAGAAAGGTACTTTATACATCTTATTGCATTTACACAAATCACAAAAAAATGAAGAATTCAATGACAAAGAAAACTCATTAACATTCTTGAGAATTTGATGCAAAATAGGAGTAGAGGGATGACCAAGACGCTAATGCCAGATTGGTTGTGAAGTTCGAACCGTATGATGAACACTCTTATTATGGGAGTAGACACTGAAATAGCAGACGGCCACTCATACATTCCATCTTTAGGCTCTCCTTTCGCTAGCAGTATCCCCATGTGCAAATCATTCACAAAAAAAGAAAAAGGATTAAAAGCTACCTCAACATTATTGGAAACACAAAATTGATAAACCGATATGAGGTTTTTATTTAAAGATGGCACATAGAGAACATTATTCAAGGATAAGCATTTAGATGGAGTAGGAAGTAATACAGAACTAGTATGTGTAATTTTGTGGCTTATACCACCACCCAACATAACATCTTCAGCACCATTATATTTTGAATCAATGGACAAATTCTGAACATCCTAAGTTATGTGTTGCTTCACAGCGGAATCCATGAGCCATTTTGCATCCGTAGACTACCCAGATGAAGAGTACACTGTATAATTTGCCTGCGGTTTAGAAACTGTTGCTGCACTTGGATTAAACAGCCATGGACACTTCCATTTTCAGCTTAAAACACTGTTTCATTACATGACCTGGACGTTCACAAAATTGACACACAACACTTGCTTTTCCACTATCCACGTGATTACCACCAGACTGTCGACCGTTGTTCTAAGATTTATTCATTGAAGAGAGTCGAAATGGACGAGTAGCTTGAGATGCATTTGGGCCAGACCTATTTGTAACATAGTTAACATTAATTTGATGAGGATCAATTGACGATTCTCGAAGAAGCTGCGTCTCAACATTAGTAAGTTTTTCATGAAGTTCTTCAAAAGAAATTGGAGTTTCTCATGCCCCTATTGCTGCAGCAATGTCCTTATATTCAGGTGATAATCCATGAAGAATATATAGGACCAATTCAGGCATAGAAATTGACACACTTGTAGAGGCCAACTGAAAGGTAATAGACCGTGCTTTTTGAAGAAATTTGGTAATGGTGAATGAGCCCTTTTTAAGTGTGAGTAATTGTTCCCTCAAGCTCATAATACGGCCTTGAGAAGGCTTAGCATATATTGCAGCCAGAGACTGCCATACATCATAGGAGGTCATGGCTCTAATCACAAAAGTCACCACATCAGGTGACAAGGAAGCAAAAAATGCAGTTCGAAAAAGCTGATCCTGTCGGAATCAATGTGTGTTTCCAGAAAGGTCAGCACTTAGTTGTTGTTCAATATAGCTCAGAAAATCATACCCAATTAACAGCGAGTACCATGGGGTATGCCAGATTTGATAGTTTGTAGATGTGAGTTTGATCGATGCCTGAGCAGTGGAATTGCTGGAAATTAATTGGTTTGATTAATTCATATCGACATTAGCAAAGGAACAGGTGGAAATAATAGGAGTGGAGGTAACAGATCCAGAAGAATCGGCCATTAGTATAGTAGAAAACTAGAATAGAAAGAATTGCACTTAAAAAAAATTAAAGAAGAGCCCTAAAATTTCAGAGTGACAGGCGTGGTTGTCTGCTTTGATACCATGAAGAAAGTTAAGAGAGAATAGAGTGAATTGTATTATATTCAAGGTATTACATCTGTATTTATACATAATTAAGATGGGTCATTGTAGCCCTAACTAGAGAAAGATATTTACAGCTAGGTAATAAAGATAAATATAGTTATAAAATATATACAAATGGAAACTGAAATTTTATCTCCTTATAAGAAGAAGGCATTTATCAAAGTAACACTACAATAATATATTTAAGTACTAGTTGAGTCTGAATACATTTATCAAAGTAACACTACAATAATACATGTCTAAAGCTCTAAAAGTTGATTAAAAATTTATAAAGTAGAAAAAGAACAGTGTTTAGCAGCGCAAATAGCCTTGTCTTGTCTAGTGGAGTGTGGTAGTCCAGTCCGTCTGTTATACTTCTAGGCTTTTACACTCAGGTGTAGGGGCAAGGCCCCGAACGGACGCCGTGAACCATTACTTTACCAGTCTCTTAGGGGTGCAGCACCCATAAGTCTAGTCAGCCGGGAGTAAAGCAGTGACGTGTCCATTCCTGCCTATCAAGTATTCTTGCAGAACTGCGCTACTTATCCGGTATATTCTTTTCATTGTCTTTTATTTCCATCTTTGTTCATTATTATCTCATGTGCCTGTGGGTCTACCGGAAACAGCCTCTCTACTATGTAGG
>JANZXR010038418.1:0-13866 GCA_027575705.1 Erythroxylum echinodendron | reverse complement strand
TTCCATTGAATAAAATCTAAACATTTTCATGCTAAATAAATAGAAGCATTATCTTTCTAACAAAGACTCTACTACTAAGTACAGAATCTTGGAAGTTATTTGGTATTTGATATGCATCTCGATATCGTAAAGTTTAATAAGTGCACTGCATATATTTGATGGATGTTCATATCTGTTCGCAAATTTATAACTTAATTGTTACAGTTGATGGTAACTAAATAAAGAAAGTAGGATGAAATTTCTAGGGAAAAAATCCTTTTAACATGTTTAGAATAATTAATTTCTTTAACTTCTATTTTCGTTAAAATTAATCTCTAAAAATTATTTTAAAATTAATAAAAACGCTGTAAATAATATAAATATATTTTTTCAGAAAATCAATTTTGTGGAGAAAAACTATAATAACACTTGTTTTAAACTCAACGGAAATACACAATTACCTATTAATAATAACTTCAATATTAAAAGCCTCTCCAAATGCAAGTAATGAATCTGACAAATCAAGAGTTGCTCTTCAATTATCGATTTTCTTGTCAATAACACGTGTAACAAAGTCAACTTCTCCTATCGTATTTTATTGTACTTTATAGTCACTATAACATAATCAAAGTTATTAATTCAGACGTGGAACTTTTACTTTCATAAGTTTCCCAATTATATAATTTTCCTAATTTCAAAAAATTTCTTATTTTCATAAGATTCTTATTTTATTTGGTCTCCCATTTTTATGTGTTTTCTCCTTGTTTTTGAAGTTGCATTTTCTTTAGGATTTTAGGGTTACTTTGTCAAACTTATAAACAGGCCTCCTAAATGTTGTATTAGATCGAGATTCTATTATTAATGCACTCATATTTTGTTAGCTTTAAGCTTTATCTACGAGTGGATCCTTGTGTTTCTTCAAATTAAGCATATTACTTAGTTTTTTCGTTTTTTACTGCATCAATTGGTATTAAAGCGCGTTAAATTACCCCCAAACACAAACACACTACAAACAATCCTAGGTCAGAGGATTAGGGGGAGATACTGACAGAGATACTGATAGGCTATTATTTGATGCGTTAATTTGGGTCAATTGTATAGTATTTTAGAGTATATATATGCTAAATTGTTGTCTTATCTTTAAGTGTTAGGAATTGTTTGGAAAAATAGAGGAAAAAAAGAGAGAACTGCCAGTGAAAAGAGTCATACAAAGGAGGATGGCTAGCATTTTGTTTTAAAAAGCAGATAGTTCAG
The DNA here is from genome assembly GCA_027575705.1 of Erythroxylum echinodendron. Lineage (NCBI taxonomy): Eukaryota > Viridiplantae > Streptophyta > Magnoliopsida > Malpighiales > Erythroxylaceae > Erythroxylum > Erythroxylum echinodendron. The sequence goes on along the minus strand of JANZXR010038418.1, from coordinate 12,633 downwards.
TTTGTTTTAAAAGAGCAGCAAAACGCAGAGTACAAAAAGAATAAATGCAGCAGAGGGTTTAGGAGGGATTTAAGACATTCACGTAAAGCAAAATGGGCTCTCCATTTTTGTTTTCACGCAAAAACCTACGCAGCCAGCCTCCATTAACGCTAACGTAGCCTCCATCTACTCACACCACTCACGCACTTATAGCCAACCTTCACAAGCAAGAGACACGCCTACATTCACGCAGCCTCCATACAACAAAGCCGCATCCATTCATGCACGCTGCCATCCTTCCACTCACGTAACCTGGAGAACAAAAGAAGGAGACAAAAAAAGAATGCAGCCCTTCCACATTGACTCCTCCACTCATATAGGCTGCAACCTTCATTTTATTTACGGAAGTACTCTCCACTAACGACTTATACACTCTCCACTCTATATACTACACACAAAAACAACGCATCAGCCACTAGCATCCATTCACTGCTAATGCAGCCTCCACTTTCGGAGAAGCCTTCATGGCCACTTACCAAAGCCTCCACTCACGCGGCCTCAGCAGCAACAGCCTCCACGCATCAGCCTCCAAGCCTCCATCCACATAGTCTTCAACGCAGATTCCACTTCAACGCAGCTTCGATTCTCACGCAGCCTCCAGTAGCTAAGAATAACGTGTTTTTAATTATTTCTTCCATAAATTTGTATAGGTTTATGCTTGTGGTGGCTAGAACCTTAATTTCTCTTAAAGATTTGATATTTTTGTGATGTTTTAACATTAAACATTGCTGGAATTCATGACTGAAAACTCATATACATGTTGATTTTCCTTTGATTTAATTGTTCTTACTTTGAATTATCGAAAGTTTGCTTGCTATAAATTCACCTTTGAAAAAAGGAGGATTTTGTTAGAAGATTGAAGAAATTTCAATTAGGATTTTTTTGTGAGTTGGGAGACCCAAGAAATTTTGGAGGTGAAAATAGAAGTTTGAATTTGGACTTAAGAAACTCTAAGAAAAACTTGAGTAAGGGATTACTAAGTGATATCTAGAGTGGATAGATTAATTCACCTTTAGGAGAAGGGGATTAATTACTCTTAAAATTCATTTACAATGTTAGAAACTTTTTTATTGTGGAGGATAGCTAATTAAATATTAAGGTTGACAAAAAAGTATCATTCCTTAAGAGAAAGTCATTCCCCATTAAAGTTAATAATTTTATTTAGTCAATTGTTACATTCTTTTATTAATTAGTTATTGCAGAGATTTGTCATATTTATAGTTATTATGGTTGCTTTGAATGTGGTAGGCTTAGACATTTATTTGAGTTTTGGTTAATTCATTACATTGCTTTCTAAAATTTTCAAACTTTCACCCAACAAGATTCCAAGCATCGTTAGCTAATATAGATTTAAAATTTCTCATAATCGCTGTGGACACATCTTGGTTCTTACCGATTAATTACTCACTCAGCGTATGTGTTAATTATCGACAATTAAATGGGGTTACCATCAAAAAATAAATATCCACTCCCTAAGATCGATGAATTATTTGATCAGTTGACAGGAGCTACAGTATTACAAAAGATAGATATGAGGTCTGGGTACGATCAATTAAAGATTGATGACAGCGAAGTGCACAAGACTGCTTTTTGGACGAGGTATGGATACTATGAATTTTTAGTGATGCCGTTCGGATTGATAAATACACCTGTAGCATTTATGGATCTTATGAACAGGGAGTTCCATCCTTATTTAGATCAGTTTATCATAGTCTCCATTGATGACCTTCTGATTTATTCTAAGGATGGGGAGGAGAATGCTAGACATCTCCGAATTGTACTGCAAATACTTCACGAAAGACAATTATATGCGAAGTTTTCAAAGTGTGAATTTTGGCTGAAGGAGATAGGATTCAAAAAAAGTGTGGTATCAAAAGAAGGTATTTTTATGGACTCAAACAAAGTGGAACCTATACTTGTGTGGGAATAGCCCAAGAATATGGCAAAAGTCTGTAGCTTTTTGGGGTTAGCTGGTTATTATCAAAGATTTGTTTAGGGTTTCTCAGTACTTGAAGCCCTTTATTGAGGCTTATTCGGAAGGGGTAAAATTTCAGTGGGATAACAAATGCGAGACGAGTTTTCAGTAACTGAAGAGATGATTGACTTTTACACCAGTGCTTGCTCTAGATTGACTTTTACACCAATGCTTGGTCTACCTACCCAGGGGGTTAAGTATGAGGTATATAGTGAAGCCAATTGTCAGGGACTTGGCTGTGTACTTATACAGGCTAGGTGAGTGATCACATATGCTTCTAAATAACTGAAGAAGCACGAGCTAAATTATCCTACTTATGATTTAGAGCTTACAGCGGTGGTGTTTGCACTCAAGATTTTGAGACACTATCTTTATGGGGAGACTTGCCATATATACCCCAACCATAAGAGTCACTCCGCTAATATGTTGATTATCGACAATTAAACAGGGTTACCATCAAAAAATAAATATCCACCCCCTAAGATCGATGACTTATTTGATCAGTTGACAGGAGCTACAGTATTATAAAAGATAGATATGAGGTCTAGGTACGATCAGCTGAAGATTGATGAAAGCGAAGTGATCAAGACTACTTTCTGGATGAGGTATGGATACTATGAATTTTTAGTGATTCTGTTCGGATTTACAAATGCACCTGTAACATTTATGGATCTTATGAACAGGGTGTTCCATCCTTATTTAGATCAATTTGTTATAGTCTTCATTGATGACCTTCTGATTTATTCTAAGGATGGGGAGGGGAATGCTAGACATCTTCGAATTGTACTGCAAATACTTCGTGAAAGAAAGTTGTATGTGAAGTTTTCAAATTGTGAATTTTGGCTGAAGAAGATAGGATTCAAAAAAGTGTGGTATCAGGAGAAGGTATTTGTAGCTTTCTGGGGTTAGCTGGTTATTATCGAAGATTTGTTTAGGGTTTCTCAGTACTTACAGCCCTTTATCGAGGCTTATTTGGAAGGGGGTAAAATTTCAGTAGGATGAAAATTGCGAGACGAGTTTTCAAGAGCTGAAGAGATGATCGACTTTTACACCAGTGCTTGCTCTAAATTGACTTCTACACCAATGCTTGCTCTACCTACCCAGATCGTCAGGGACTTGACTGTGCACTTATACAGGTCAGATGAGTGATCGCGTATGTTTCTAAACAGCTAAGGAAGCATGAGCTAAATTATCCTACTTATGATTTGGAGCTTACAGCGGTGGTGTTTGCACTCCAGAGTTTGAGACACTATTTTTATGAGGATACTTGCTATATACACACCAACCACAAGAGTCTGAAGTACCTAATGACATAAAGGGAGTTAAACCTCAGACAAAGGAGATGGTTGGGGTTAATTAAAGATTATGACTTAGTGACTGACTATAACCCAGGAAAAATAAATGTGGTAATCGATGCACTGAGTAGTATTTCTTGTTCGGTAGTAATTTTCAGGCAAAATCCTTATATGATTCATTTGATGAGCATACGAAGCCTTAAGGTTGGGCTCTCAGTGGCTGAGGATGGCAGAACACTGCTAGCACTGTTTGAAGTTTGTCCAACACTATTTGATCATATCAGGAGATCACAAGCCGATTATCCCAAGTTAAAGGTCATTCGAGAGAAATTACCATCCAATAAAGATGAGGGGTTCCAACTGAGAGAAGACGGGTTGTTAGTTTTTAGAGAAAGAGTCTGTGTGTAGAATGACGAAGGTCTCAGGCAATCTATCTTGGAAGAGGTTCACAGTTCGATTTATGCTATACATTTTGGTAGCACCAAAATGTATCGAACACTTAGAGAGAGTTATTAGTGGCTAGGGATGAAGAGAGAGATATAAGAATTTGTGGCTAGATGCCTTCTCTGTGAATAGATAAAGGCAGAATATCAGAAGCCAGCGAGTATATTATAGCCTTTGCCTATTCTAGAATGGAAGTGGAAGCACATGACAATAGATATTCTAGTTAGACTACCTCGTACATTGAAGGGTCACGATGTTATTTAGGCTTTAGTGGATAGATAGGCAAAACTACTCATTTTTTGCCTATCCACAAGACAATTCGTTGGAGAGTTTGGCAAAGCTACATATCGATGAGATTGTCAAGCTATACAGGGTGCCAATTTCCATAATATCGAATAGGGATTCGAGATTCACATCTCGATTTCAGCCAAAATTCCAAGAATCTTTAGGGAGTAAACTGAAGTTTAGTACTATCTTCCACACCCTAGACTAATGGTTAGTTGGCGAGGACCATTCAAACATTGGAGGACATGTTGAGAGCATGTGTGATGGAGTTCCAAGGAAGCTGGGACCTGCACTTGGCTTTGATAGAATTTGCTTATAATAATGGTTATCAGACAAGTATCGGCATGCCACCAAATGAAGCAATTTATGGGAAAAAGTGCAGGACACATCTATGTTGGGATGAGATTGGTACAGGCAATGTCAAAGGAGCTGAATTGATAGAAATTACCACTCAAAAAGTAAAAGTCATTCGGGAGAAAACTAAAGGCGCCCAAGATCGTCAAAAGAGTTATACGGATAAAAGGCAACGACCATTAGAGTTTGCAGTTAGTTTTATAGTTTTCCTTGGGATATCACCATAGAAAGGTATTATCCGATTTCAGAGCTGAGGGAACCTAAACTCTCAATATATCGGACCTTTTCGTATCCTGGAGCGCATTGGGACTGTGGCATATCGGTTGGAACTGCCATCGGATTTGGATAGGATCCATAATGTGTTCCATGTATCAATTCTTAAGAAGTATATACCAGACCCATCTTATATTTTGGAAGCACCTCTAGTGAAGTAGAAAGAAGACTTGAGTTTTGAGGTTAAACCAGTCCAAATTATAGATCAATATATAAAGAGGTTGTGTAGCAAAGAAGTTATTCCCACAGTCAAAGTTCTTTGGAAGAGCAACAGGGTCGAGGAGATGACATGGGAGCTTAAGGATGCCATAAAATGTTAGTACACCCATTTATTTTTATCCTTGACTTAGGAGTTTCGAGGAAAAAACTATTTTGAGGGGGAGGACTTGTAACGCCAGACTCTCTGAGCCCTTTTGTATTAGTCTGTACTTAGAGATACTACTGTATGTTGATATATACATGGTTGTATATGAGTTCAAAAATGTATTTGAATCTTTTTGATATATATGCTAGTGATATATAATGTTATAAGCCCTTACATGAACTTAGAGTTCATTGGTATGCAAAATCTTGGAGATTTCTGACATATAAGCTTTTAAATGTGTAAAACCGAGTCTATTTGATGGATATAGCCATGGTGGCTAAGTTAAATGTGTTCTAATGCCTTAGAGGTGATTACACACGATTTATAGACTTATTGGAAACTTAGAAAGCTTGGTTAGAAAAGTTAATAAGTTAATGTGTATATGTAATTTTACAAAGTTAAGGGTTTAATTATAATTTTCAAAGTTTGGAGACCAACATGAAAATAAAAGTTTCGGTCATTCTCAAGTTTTGGGCTTAATTGCAAATTTAGGAAAAGTTTGAAGGGTATAATTGTAATTTCACATAAATAAAGGGCAAAAAGGTAAATTGACCATGCTTGGTCAAAGAAGAGTCAATATTCTAGAATCTTCTTTCTTGTGTGTGGCCTTGCACCCCACCATTTAGCATTAAAACACTTTGTTTTAATTAAAATAAAGGAGGAGAAAGTAGAAGAAGAACACTTTCGGCCATCACTCAATTTCCACCGTTTTTTTATTCTCCAACCCAAACCAAGGTGTTCTAAAATAATTTGGGATCAAGGTACTCAAATCTATCATTATATGTGCGAAATTCTCAAAGGATTTTAAGATATCGCTAAAGGAAAGATTAGGTAAATTTTGTCTCATATCTCTCTACATTATGATTTTGAGTTTGGTGATAAGATATGTTGCTTTCCATGCTTGAATATACATGAAACATGGTTTACATGAATGAAATGAGTCATAGAGAAGTCTCTTTCAGCCAAAATCTAGATGCCCTCTCTTTGGTGAAATTTTTTGAAATTTTGAATATCTTTTGAAATTGATAGTTTAAATGAAGGGAATTATATTTAATGGAGTTGTAAAATATGTTGTTGTTGGAAATGCTTATTATATAACAAAATAGGAGCATGAATTACTATGATAAAGTTTTGAAAATATGACTTGAAAGTCATGCACATTAGGTGGCTGATAAAATGCCTAAGTGAACTTGGCTTAGGATTTAATGATTGTAATGGTGTGCATTCGAAAGACGTTTTCATGTTTACTTAGAGTAAACTTGAATTTTTGCATAGATTGATGAGTAGTGACCTAATGTGCTTAGATAAAAATGTGCTTAATTATGCTTTGAAATGTGTCAGTATTGGATCAAAGGCATTAAATTCCTTGGAAAATGCAAAAGAAAGTGTATACGAATAATAAGGGAATTAATCATATGAGAAGTTTAATGGTTGAATCTTATAGCTTAAAAATAGTGATAATGTATTTTATACACTTATGTGATGGTGTCTAAATATGAGATACATGTTTGAGTAGTAAACACATTGCATATTGTATGTATATAGGCTCGGAAGCTATGGATCAAAGAGTTTATACTGAAGATTGTTGAAGTCAAGGGATTGTACACCTTATTTTGAGGTGAGTTGGGGAAAAACATCTCTAAAATAGGATTAAGACATTCTAAGACATGCATGATGACTTGTATGTAAATTTTAAACCTAGGTAATGCATAGTAGAATTGAATCTCAAATATATGCTAGTATACTTATGTATTTAATAAACAACATTGTTTTGAATAACTCTTTACACTTGAAGTGAAACTAATATTTTTATTATGTATTTTGAGGAATGATATTGTTTTAAAAAAAGCCTACACTTGAAGTACAAAGGACAATGTTTATTTTCTGAAACTACATTTTTGAACAACTTTGCACTTTATGAAATAATATTTTGAAACTTACATATGCATAACTGAGTCATGTATGCTGCATGAATGTGTTCTCATTTGGCTTAGAGCTATGACAAGGTTCCATTTTAGCAGTTGGACCAATAAATAAAGACATGGTACCTTACTTGATTTTATCACTAAATATTTGTATATGATTTTTTGTGATTGGTGAGGTAACGATTGGCCATTCGTGTGCTAGGCACAAAAGATTAAGCAACCCCCATACCCTTAATACTGGTACATAAAAGTCGAGTCCTTGTATTGACACCTTTCTATAGGACTTATGGGCGATTGCACACCTAGAAGTTTGGTCACCTACAAGGTAATCACTTAGGGTCATAAAGCTCTTGTCGACCGTAGTTTGGACTCACCACAGATGAAAGTCGAGCCGGCACTAGGAATCGGTGGGTGTGCACACTAGTTTGACTGACTAGTGGCAACACACATAACTATTTTTGGCATATTCTAAGATTTGGCTTTTTAACGATATTTGATTTTAAATATGATGCTTTTCTACTCTTGTGTACTGGAATGAAACCTAAGTTCACTAAATCAGTGATTAATAGGTTAGGCCTACATGTTTCCTAACTAGTATGGGATAAGACATAAACTAGGCCTATGTGTTTCTACATTATGTATGTTCACTTCATAGGTGGTTATATGTATGTTAGATGCGTAAAACCGTCCTTAGGTTATTTAGACCATCTTGATGTATACCAAGTTCTATTTGTGATATGTGTTTTTCCTGCTCACTGAGTACATAGTGTACTCACTGTTGGATCGCCTATGGCCCGGATATTCATAATACGCAGCGGAATGGACTATAGGACTTCGTGTCTTATGTCTTGGTTAGCCGAAACTACAGTTATGTTTAGTGAAAGTTTGTCTTTGATTCTCGAATCACTTGAACCAGCCCTACTGTTTTGACCATAACTCAAGCTACAGTCCTACAAATTGGGTGATTTTAATTGGAGCTGAAACCTACGACATAATACTAAAAATTTGTAGAAGAGACCTAGACCTAATTCTAGATTAATGATATCGAAGTTTGAGATTGAAAATGGTAACCTGATATTGCCCTTGTGTTGAAACAAATTGTGATATTTAGTAGATTTTTCATGATTTAGAAGTTGAAATGGCATAATTTTTGATGATAGGGAAACTAGAGGTTTAGGGGAACAAATGTCGAGAAGACCTCAAAGCCTAATTTAAACGTTTGCTATGTAAAAAGTAAGGAACAAGTGGAGGTATGGATTCTGGACATAGGTCATAACCATGACTCATCATGCATGATCATTATATGGTGAATTAAATTATGTGAGATTGTGTTTTGACGAAATTAGTAAGTTAGAATGGGTAAAATATGATATTTAAGTGACTTTTGAATTTATATTTGAAAACAGAGACCAATAGGCTAGCTTACGGAAGTAAGTAGAAATATGATTAGCATATTACACGATTAGATACAAATCTAGAATTCAGTTAAACCAAATATATAGTTTTAATGCATTATTTCCTAATTTTGAAATAAATGCAAAATGCGCTTTATGTAGGTAAAGGAAAGGCATAGAACGTGTGAGTATGCTTAGAGATAAGCTCACAAAACAGTGAGTGTATTTTAATTATTTTATATGTTGCAAAGAATTAAGGAGATGTGAGTGGTTTTTAAATTGATTTTATGCTAATGTTTTCTATTTATGGAGATTAGCAAGTTATAAGTGTACTTTAAATTGATTATATCCAAATGGTTTTCATTTGATCATGAAATGAATATTTATGCTAAGTTTTATTCAAATGATATTTTACAAGTGAATATTGCTAGCATAAGTGTATCATTTGGCAATATATGAGTTTTAATTTGAAAGTCGAATTTTATATGATTGAGAGTTACATGAAATGATTCAATTATGAATCCTCCTATACTTAACTTAGAAAATAAGATGAGTCATAAATGTAAGATTTTCTTTTGTCTATGGTACACCGCTAAACTTTATATATGTTACTATATCGGTATATTTATGGCCATTAACCTATTACGGGAATGCGATGTAAAACCAGCTCTGTAAATAGTAGATAACCAATCACGAGTAAGCGATATAGAACTAGTTCTGTGACTTGTTACGAGTAAGTGATGCAGAACCAGCTTCGTGACTCATTACAGGTAAGCGATGCAAAACCATCTCCATAACTATCAGTATATAGTGTTTAACCTATTATGGGTAAGCGATGCAGATCCATCTTCGTAATTAGTGGTTAACCAATCAGGGGTAAGTGATGCAGAACCAGCTCCGTGACCTTATGCCTAAGGGTACCATAATGTAAAGAAGTTTGTAGTGGGCTATATCGTATAAGAAGTTCATGACAATAAATAATGATGCCGCCACTATATATTTTTAAAAGTAATTTGGGAGGCACTGTATGATACCAATTCTAATGCTTGGCTTATTTACAGTATAAAATTTTTTAGAAAACTTATTGTCGCCACTATTTATTGATTAAGAAAAAAGAAAAATGCAAGTTCTTATATTATGATTTTAATTTCAAAAAGGCATAATTTCATAAAAATAAAGTTGTGTTTTACAACATGTTATTGGATTGTCAGATTTTATGATGCACAAGTGAATTGTTATGATAATTATTTTACCATAAGCTTTATGATTGTATGAGAATATTTCAATTATGTTGTTATAAAAAGCCAACTTTTAGTAAACTGATTACATTCACTAAGCTCGAATAGCTCACTCTTATTTTTATGTTTTTAAACAAACCACTCCAGGTATATGTATAGTTGTTGCAATAATTAGGACTCTGCCACATTAGTTGTATTGTCGGGTGCTACTGTATTTGTCTTATCTTTCTTATGTATATGTTTGCTTAAAAGTGGCTTAGTTGCTTTTATATATGTTGTAAACAAATTTGGTATTGTAAATCTCTTTTTCATAATGAACTACGAGGGCTTTGATCCTCAATGATGTTTTTAAAATGTTGAGAATTGTATGTTTGTGATTGCTTGTGAGATAAACCTGAGGTCTTATTTCAAAAGTTGAGATGGTATATGAAATATTAGAAGTGTTTTAAAATGTGTTATGCAAGTTTTTGAAAATTTTGGGAAAATCAAAATGCAGTCGCTATACTCTAAAATTTTTAGTAAAATGATAGAAAAAACTTATCACTATTTTCTGCGCTTTTAATTATTAAAGTATAAAAGTTTTTAAAAAGTTGAATGGCTTGACTTTGCAGGAACCCTTCGATTGAGTTAGATATCGATTAGAAGGCTATCATGGGATCGCCAGAAGGGCTATACTCAGATTCTGGGAGGAGAACTGCGGGTTGGGTTCTTTCACAACTAGTAGGTACCCATTTCTTAGAAGAGGTACTAGGTTTCCAGGGGTAGGATACATGTATAAAAGTTTTCTCAAATTCACCGATGTCACTCAATTGCAAGATAGGTAATTTATCAGGCAATGTAGATGTTTTAGGCATTTCGATACATACCTTATCATAGCATATTCTCTCCATAGTTGTTGTTTGAGGGTCTATGTAGGGAGACTTTCCCAAGGAGCTAACCAAAGAGCTTAGCCCCTTAATTGCACAGAACTCCAATGGGAGATTGTGAAATTGAACCCATATTGGAACCCGATCAAGCTCCATACCTGACCTCCACTTTCGCAAGAACGTTGGTTGATCCCCAATGTACCAAGGCCCATTTCAACTAATTCATCTAAATTGGAAGCTTAAGAGAATTTCAACTGAAATGTTTCGTTCTTCATTAACATCACCTTTTCCAATTCTTTTTTTCCCACAACATGATTTAGCCAATGCATTCACAACTAGAAACACAGGGTGTTTAGACTAGAAGGAACACATTAACGTTGTGGACGAAGCCTTTATGCCGGCTTGGAGGAGCTCCATCCGTGGCGTGCTAATTCCCTCTTGAAATACATTTTGATAATGTTTCAAAGCACCTTTGTGCTGTATCTTTAGAAAGAATTTTCGCTAATCTACCATAGGACGATACTCTGTCAATCCTTCCCCATTTGAGTTAAGTATCGTTACTTTGTCGCCACCTTTCACTATGAGAGTTTCCCTAGAAAGAGTAGGAAATACTCTTTTATGAACAAGGGTTCACCTTGCTCCATATGGGAGGCCTTAAGAAGGCCTACTCTGGTGGGAGACGTCACTGCCACTGTGAATCAGTCGAGGAAGAAGGGTGATTTCGAAGAAAAAGAGTCAGAAATGGTAAAGGAAGAGAAAGGTGACATTATCCTATATACTCTCTACTATATAAATAATCACTATTAATAAGAATTAATATTTTCTCGCACACTCTGTCTAAATATAACATTTTCTCTTTCTAACTATATCAACCTAATTGTTAGAGATTAAATACTGAAAATGATTTTAACATTTGATTATATAGGTTTATCAAGAGAAAGCCTACAAGTCAGCCCTAACTATACCATAATCCATCATACTATACTTCTTTCAAACATAAAAAATAATTTATATACACCAAAATTACTTTGTATCACTTGAGTTAGGCAATTATGTAATATTGTTAAACTAGTAACAATTAACTGTATAGTAATTTTTGTTAAAATAATTTTAAAAATGTCTTTGTAAAATATTTTTAATCATAAGATCCTTTAAGTAATTTACATTCATGAAGTTATTTTAAAATGAGTAAAATAACAAAGAAAGATTTTTTTAATACACTGTTACAGGAATACACACATTATTTTAGGATCGGAAGTGGGTGAAGAAAGAACCAAAGCCTAAGATAATAGTCGTAGATGGCCACTACTTTGTACTCAAAGGGGAATACATCCACCTATCAAGGCGTGTGCAAGATGGGGCCTTTGGATAACCTTTGACCTATGAAACTTTAAGAATCTGTCTCCTCATGTATAGTAGCACCCATGCCATGACTAAAGTCATTAATAAGCTTGCATTTTGCAAGTTAAGTGTGACATTAACTTGATCAAATTATTTACAAGTGATTAAATCACTGTTTATAGGATATTTGGATTTGATAACTAGTTCATTTGAAAAACTTACCCTCAAAAGAATTTTATAAAAAGCCTTGATTACATTCCATTCACTAGAAGTTAATTCATACATATAATATAACTTTTAATAGTTTATATTAAGTTTCAGATTGAAAAAGTTACATACAAGATATAAAACTAGGCTCTTCTTTGGCTAGAAATTTATACTGAGCATGTTAAGTCAAGAGGACTTTACGATGACTAATTTTGATGACAATCAAATAATAATAATGTTGGAAACAAAAGAACGTCTTTGACAAGTTTGTTAAGTACGCAGACGCAGACGCAGACGCAGACACAAATGCGAAAGCAAAATAGAAGCAAAGAAGACATAGACAATACCACGAAGATACACTAACATGTTAGACAGTTATTTAGTTAGAGTTAGTTACAGAACTCAACTAAAGAAGCGGTTATCTAGAAGCAGTTATCAAGAATTCAGAAGCCGTTATCAAGAACAAAGAAGCAGTTAGAGACGAAGACTATAAATATTAGTCACAGTCAAAGATGAAAATTAATATTGAAAAAGACTAGATAATCTGAGAGAAAAATTTTACTGTGCTTACTTAGAATAGAGCTCACATTACTGTAACAAAAGCTCACAATCTTTTTCTAGTGAGAGAAAGAA
>JANZXR010038398.1:0-13867 GCA_027575705.1 Erythroxylum echinodendron | reverse complement strand
GTTATGCACTTTAAGTATTTGATAAATTGCTTAGGTGAACTTGGCTTAGGATTTAAGGCCTTATAATGGTATGCATTGGAAAACATTTTAATGTTTACTTAGAGTGAACTTGGATTGATGCTTAGGTTAACGAGAAATAGCCTAATGTGCTTAGATAAAAATGTGTTTAATTATGCTTTGAAATGAGTAAGTATTGGATTAAAGGCATTAAATGCCTTAGGAAATGCAAAAGAAAAGTTAAAGTGAATAGTAAGGAAGTAACCATGTGAGGCATTTAATGGTCGAATTCTATCACTTAAAGGGAGTAGTATTGTGTTTTATACACTTATGTGATAGTGTATAATTATGAAATTTATGTTTAAGTAGTAATTTCACCATATGTCTTTTTATGCATAAAGGATTGGGAGCTATGAATCAAGGAGCTCGTACCGAGGACTGTTGAAATTAAGAGAGTGTATACCTTCTTTTGAGGTGAGAAGGGGAAACTATATTTCTCAAATAGAATTGGAACATCCTAAGATGTGCTGAATGAATTGTATGTGAATTTTGGACCTAGGCAATGTAGGGTAGAATTGAACTTTAAATGGATGCTAATATGCCTATGTATTTAAGAAACAATATTGTTTTGAATAACATTTTGCACTTGGAGTGCAAAAGATGATGTTTATTGCATGAAATAATGTTTTAAAATTTACATATGCATGATCGAGCCATATTTGCCATGTATATATGTCCTTTTTGGCTTAGAGTCATCACAAGGTTTCATTTTATCGGTTGGACCAACGCCTTACTTGATTTTATACGTAAAAATTTGAATATGATTTGTTTTGTGATTGGTGAGCTAATAATTGGCCAATTGTGTGCTAGGTACAACTGATTTAGTGACCCCTGTATCCTTGACACTGGTACATAAAAGTCGAGTGTCTGTATCGACACTTTTCTACGAGACTTGCGGGTGATTCCACACTTAGGGTCTGGACACCAACGAGGTCATCACATAGGGTTATGACGCTCTTGTCGACTGTATTCTGGAGTCAATATGGATGAAAGTCGAGCCAACATCGAGGATCGATGGGTGTGCGCGCTAGTTTGGTCGACTAGTGATGTCACACATGAATATTTTGGCTTACCTTGATATTTGTTTTTCTGACGAGATTTGATTTATACATGTGATGTTTTTATGCTTTTGTGTATTAGAATTGGAACCTATGTTTACTAGATGAGTGTTGAAAGTTGATGAATGAAGGGATATATGTTTATGTTTTGTTTTTGTATAAATTATCATTAATAGTTTATGAGTTGTAGAATGGATGTTTTTTAGTTGAAATGGAGGTAAAAATGATGAGGAAATGAAGTCTAAAAGATGAACTATGAACTAGATATGTTGGATGTATTATGAAAGAGTTAAAATCTGAAAAAAAAAATGGAAGAAATTGGCTGGGATTTTTTAGATGGAATAACCCACAATTGTGGGAAGGCCTCCACGGTTGTGGGAAAGGCCTTGGACATGCATTCTTCTCTTTTAAGTGATTGATGAATCAACTAATGATAAGCTACTTTACTATGGTGCATTTAGGCTTGATTGAGGCTTAAAATGAACCTAGTTTGATGTTAAATAAGTTGATAAAGGTTTGATAAGTTTAGGTTGTTAATTGAGGTTTTAGCTTAAGGAAATGATTGTTGATATCAATGAGTTTAAAATCTGGAAATTTATGAATGATATATAAACGAAGGTGTTCTTAGGAATGTAAATGTGATTCAAAGGAAATGAGTAAGATGTATTAGGTGTGGATGAATGAGAATTTGGATATTGTGTGATTATATTATGCTATAAAAGGATTGGTGAATGTATAATTGATGATTTTATAATAATCAAGTTTCTTTGAAATGTAAACCCATGTGCAATCTAGACATATACAAGTTATGATATAGGAAATGGTTAAGAATTGTGATTAAGGGTACATACCCGGGAATAGTCAAATTGTATATATATATATAAGAAATGGTTAAGAATTGTGATTAAGGGTACATACCCGGGAATAGTCAAATTGTGTATATATATATATATATATATATTGGCAAAACATTGAGAACCTTTTGAATCACGATATTACTTGATTCAAAAATTCTCACAAATGCCAAACTTATCTTTTTCCAATTCTCTTTTTAACTTAAATTTGAAAAAAAAAGGAAGTTTTTATTGTATAGCAATTTACATTTTTTTAAAATATAGGATTCTTTTTTTGATTTTTTGATTTATAATTACCTATAAAATTAAAAAAATTACCTATAAAAATAATTAGATAGAATAGCTTTGACCTTGTTAACGGATAATGATAGCACAAAATCTGGATAAATACCAATCGCTATTATAGGAAGAAGGATAATAATAGAAATAAATAACTCCTGAGGTCCCGAATCAAAACAATAAGAATTGGAGGCATCAAATAGCTTGTATCCATAGAACATTTAGCATAACTTAGATAATAAATAAATTGGAGTTAATATTATTCCAACTGGCATTACAAACGTAATTAGTATTTTTGGTATTATATAGAAATTCTATAATAAATAGAATAATACGATAAATAAGATATGAGAAAATTTATCTATTATCTATACATTCACATATCATTATATTAATTACCATATATCATTATATTAATTACAATATAGTTAAAAAATGGAAATTAAATACTAATAAATATTAAATACAATATATAAATAGAAAATACATTTAGAATATATAAATAGAATAGAATTACAATATATAATTATATAATTTAATTTAATTTATTAAATAAATTATTGATTAATTTCATTGATTTTATTAATTTTATTGTAATTAAATAGAATATAAAATTAATTAATTACAATTAAATTATGAAACAATTAAAGTAATAAAGAGAGATCAAAAAGGGCTTTTTCCAACTTTACATGTTGTGTAATGTAACAATTTAATTACTTCTTTTTTGAATTGGGAGAGATGGCTGAGTGGACTAAAGCGTCAGATTGCTAATCCGTTGTGCGAGTTATTCGTACCGAAGGTTCAAATCCCTTTCTTTCCGATTCCGTTGATGACTTGGTATTTTTTTCAAATTTACCGAACCTTGTTGCTTTTTTTTATTTAATATATTTTTATTTATTTTTTTATTTAATATATAAAGCTTTACAATAAATAAAATGCTCAGAATGATTGAATAGTCATATGATTGACAACTTAATAATGTATAAAATATGTGTGTATTATAAGAAGATAGATACACAAGATTGAACGTCAGCATTCAGACATTACCGTTCAAGGCAATAGCTAATCTGGAGTGTACTGTGAGTTAACCTAGATGTTCTCTATAGGATTGATTGTATCTACTTAAATTTCAATTATTGAACTATTATTGATGTGAAAGTGATAATTCCGGACACTGATGTTCTGAGGAGTTTGATAATTGAGATTGTATTAGAAGTGTTTCATAAGTGAATGTGAATCGAGAAAAATAAGTGTACTTAATTAAATGTTGAATGTTAGACTGAGATATGATGAATATGTGAAAAATGAGTATACATAATGAATGAATGTTATTAATGGCATATTTTGTGATATGATGCATCACATTATTATGTATGATCAGATAAAGGAATTGTAGCTAGACTGACCAGTAAAAAAGAGCTTAAAGCTCAAAAATGCGCATAAAGAGCTACAGGCTCAGTATATAAAATGAGTCCAGTATCTACAATAGATACGGGATAGTTATGAATGAGCCCAATATCTATAACAAATATGGGACAATAAAAAGGTGCTCGGTCACAACAAAGTAAAAACGAAAGTGGAATCACATGTGCATTTACATGTACAACTTGATATGTATTATATGAATGATTGAAATGAATTGATTGGACTGTTCTGAAATGGAAATGTGAAATGTGTACATAAATTGTACTTGTTGAAGTATGATGAAATATGACATGATATGCAATATTTGATTATATGTTTTGTTTGTAAATTGAAATGTGAATTGTCTTTATATTTGAGATGAGTGAGCACATCGAGGATGGTTCACTCATTGAGTTTGCAAAACTCATCAAAATTGCATTATTGGATTTAAGGTTCAGAAGAGATCAAGTTAGACTTTTTGGAGTATACCTACTACATTTGGATATAAGTTAATGGTCGGGATCAGTTGTACCTGTACATATCTTCAGTTCTTTTTATATAAAGAACTGTATTTCTCAATTGTTGTATATTGTATATGTGAATTCCAAAGTGTATTGACATTTATGGCTAGATATGTTTGTAAATGAAATGGGCTAAAATGATTCTTAGTCCTTCGTCTTCTTCTTCTTCTTCCTCCTCTTCTTCTTCTTCTTCTTCTTCTTCTTCTTCTTCTTTTCTTCTTCTTCTTCTTCGTCTTCTTCTTCGTCTTCTTCTTCTTCTTCGTCTTCTTCTTCTTCTTCTTCTTCTTCTTCTTCGTCTTCTTCTTCTTCTTCCTCTTCTTCTTCTTCTTCTTCTTCCTCCACTTCTTCTTCCTCTTCTTCTTCTATTAATCTTTCATAATATGTAATTCATTCATTAGTTTACAAATAAGGTAAATTGAACACACACAACTCGCTCCCCTCTCATATGCAATTTGAGGATCAATAAATTGTATTAAAGGAGTTTTATTTATTGATATAATGGCCTGATCTCCTCAGTCAAAATAGGAATAGGCGAGTAATTTCCTTTCCTTAGAACCGTACTTAAGGGTTTCCTACCTTATACGGCTCCATAGTGAATTTTCCCTTTTTTTCTAAAATTAAACAAAAGAGGCTAATTACGTTAATTTCAAACTTGAATTTTGATTTTTAGTTTTCTCTTTTCTCCCACCTTAAACAAACGTAGGCAGTCTACTATCGTTAGATTTTTTTTGAATGTCATCTCCATGCTTTATTTCCTTTGAATCATAAAGAAAGTAGGGCCTTAAGTTAATTAAGTAGTTACTTAAGTTAATTAAATAGTTAATTAAAATGAAATTCAAATTAATAGTTAATTAAATTAGTGAAAATTCTTTTATCTCAACGAAAGGTTAATTCAAATTAATAGTTAATTAAATTAGTGAAAAAAAATTATCTCAACAAAAGGTTAATTTATATACAATAACGCATCATAGCGGGTATAGTTTAGTGGTAAAAGTGCAATTCGTTCTAGTCTCCCTAAAAGTTTAAGGGATCCCTCGGATCATATTTTATCAAAACTTTATTTCTTAAAAGGATTAGATTAACTCCTTTCCCTCTCAATGAAAAATTCAAGGAAGAATAGATATTCTTGTGATTTGTATCCAAGCGTTACTTAGAAATCGAAAAATTGGATTAACAGCTCGTGCAGTAAGGTGTCGGGTTAAGTCTCGCAATGAGTGCGGCCCTCGTGTTTAGTTGCCACTGTTGAGTTTGGAGCCCTAAATTATTTCTTTATCTTCAAATTTCTTAAAATTCTATTTTTACACGCATCTTTTTTAGGGGGTTTACAGACTTTATGTAGCATAAGGGTTACATCCCAGACAAAATTTAACAGTAAATCACTTCTATGAATAGCTCTTAATGTCGCATCTCTTCCGAGACTAGGACCTTTTATCACGACTTCTACTCGTTGCATATCTTGATCCACTATTGACCGAATAATATTTCTTGCTACGGTTTGAGCTGTAAAAGTTGTCCCTCTTCTCGTACATAGTTGTTTTTGAATGGATCCATTCAACGATGAAAAATATCAAAATATAATTAAAAAAATCAATTAAAATAAATCCTATAATTCCAATTAGGAATTCGTTTGGTCACTTTGGAGTGGCCCTTCCAATTAAAAATTTTTCTTCATTTTACTATTTAATAACTTATAATCATATTTCGGTAACTAAATATTTGATACTTGACAATTTAAAACATACTTTTCAAGTAATTAAATAATTTTTAACGGATGAAAACGGGAAAATTGTTAATCCCCATCCATATAGCATTTTGAATCCATTCAATTTGACTTGGTGTTTTCTCCATCATAATTATTGTGAAGAAAGATTTACAACAATTAGCCTGCGTTTTGAAGAAGATAAAGAAGACTCTCTTTTATTATTTATTATTTATTATTTAGTATTTAGTATTTATTATTTGTTTTTCCCATTTCTTCTATTTTCTATTTTTATTTTTTTCTATTTTGTTATAATAGAATTAATTGTTTAGGATTAATTGGTTGTTGTCCCCATCAGTAAAATAAAACGAACTATTTCTCTAGGAAAAACCAATCAAAGAATTTCATGAATTTTATTATACTCCTTCTAAAATTGCTCTTTTCGTCTGGTATGTCATAGGATAAACAACAGGGATGAAAGAAAAAGGACAGTTTACAAGATAGGTAGAAGAAGTTGTGATACTTGGCTCTACCTATGATCTAAAACTAAGGATGTAAAAGACTAGACCAATCCTATAGATCCATAGAATTCGTTATGGATTCAAGACAATAATAGAACAATTTTTTAGTTATTTATTTTTTTGTATTTATGACCTTGTCTACCTAAGTAAGCTTGTATCTATCCAAAATAGAAAAATATATAAAAAATAGATACAATAGGATCTTTTGTATTCAGTTCAATCCTTTTAGTAAAAGATTGGGCCGAGTTTAATTGCAATTCAATGAAGAGAATGAACGTCAATTAATGGATACTTTGTTATTTTGATTATTCTTTATTACTATTTTAATTACTATTAACAAATAACAAAACAAATCAATGTAAAAAAATCACAGGACCATCGATAGTTAAAAGGGATAAATCTACTCCTAGGAATACTTCAATCCTCTAAATGATTGTTTTGATGTATCAAAGAAATTTCTGGAAATGCAAGAAGCAAATAACTCTCTGTGGTGGAACAAAATATCTCGCATTTCCCCCTCGAATAGTCTCTTCCTTTTGTTTTTCAAAGGAATGTTCATTTGTTGCCTTGAGCAGTGCACGAATCCTTTAAATCCAGTACCAAAGGGTATCATACCCCCTAGAACAACGTTTTCTTTCAGGCCTTTCAACCAATCAATACGACCACGGAGAGCAGCTTTTGCTAAAACGTGATTAGTTTCTTAAATACTCGCATCAGATATGAAACTTTGAGTATTCAGAGAAGCTCTCATTATTCCTAATAATATGGCTCGATAAGAAATCACTTCTTCCAAAGCGTGTCCCGTTTGTTTTGCTCAAAACAATCTAATTAATTCTCCAGGTGAAAAAGCATTTGACATTCCATCTTCTAAAACCAACAATTTTGATGTTATTTGACGTATAATAGTTTTTATATGCGTATTATGGATCTGTACCCCCTGGGATCAATAAACCTTTTGGATCTTATTAACCAAAGAGATAAGACTTTGCACTATAGTTATTTCAACACCAATCACGAACCCCCACGGAATTCCAAGATTTTTGTTTATATACTCATTCTAACCCTCAACTCTCTTTTCTAGGTTTATTGATATTGAATCAACTGAACGCACTTCTAACACTTGTTCCACTTTTGGAAGACCTTGCTTTATGTCACCCAATCTTGATTTTTCATATATAAATGTAACTAATGTATCTCCTTTGTAAACAATTTCTCCACAATGGCCATGAATAGTTGCTCCTGGGGTGGCCAAATAAGGCTTAGCTGATCTTATTATTAGAGAATCAACGTGAACAATTATAACTTGACCCGATTTTAGGTGGGGTCTGTTTTTGGTCATATATGCATTTTCACAAACAAACTGTCCTGGGCTAATTATTGTGAATCTTTCTTCACAATAATTATGATGGAGAAAATACTAAGTCTATTGGAAGGTTCCATTGCTGTGCATCCAGTAGGAATTGAACCTGCAAATTCACCAATTATGAGTTGGGCGCTTTATCCATTCAGTCATGGATGCTTAGTGGGGATCCTCGTATAAGGTGAATAACCAAATTCCAATTAAAATGAAATCTTTAGGATAAATCAATCCAATTTAGGAGGATAACTTACTCTTCTGTATCTCATATGGGTTTTATAATTATAGGAATTTGTTCTATAAGCGATATGGGACTCAACGGAGCCATTTTATAAATAATATCTCATGGATTTATTGACGCTGCATTGTTTTTCTTGACAGGAATGAGTTTTGATAGAATACGTCTTGCTTATTTTGATGAAATGGGTGGAATGGCTACCCCAATGTCAAAAATATTCATGATGTTCAGTATCTTATCATTAGCCTCCCTTGCATTGTCAGGCATGGGCGGTTTTTTTACTGAATTGATAGTTTTTTTGGAATATTATTGACCAGAATTTTCTTTTAATACCAAAAATACTAATTACTTTTGTAATGGCTGTTGGAATGGTATAACTCCAATAATTGTAAAAAATATCGTTCGTATGCTATTTTTTCAATTTCCCGAATGGTCTGAAGATTTTACAGTTTGGAATAGAGAAATGCATGTTAAATGCACCTATAATGGAGTTCAATTATTAGAAATAGAATTTTAAAAAAACTAGTTAACAGAAGGTATTCAAATAAAGATTTTATTTCCTTTTCGTCTAAAACCTTGGCACATATTGAAGCTAAAATTTCTTCATCTTCATGAAGATCGAATGAAAAAGAAAGGAAAAAAAGGGAAATTTTTTTTAATGGTTTGGGGAATGGAAACTGAACCACCTTTTGGCTTTCCTTGAAACCAATTTTTGGTTTTTGACCCCATCTTTAAACAACTTAGAAAAACCATTAATAAATTGAAAAAGATTTTTATTTCTTTTCAAAGTCACAGAACTAGAAAAAATTTCCTTTTCAATTTATCAAAAGAAAAAAAACTAGGTCATCAAAAAATGTTCTTTATAAAAAAATTAATAAACAAACTTTCATAATAAAAAAGAAATCCAATTCTATTACTTCGATTTAGAGACATATATGACTTGAATAAAACTAAAACTAAAAAAGAACAACATTCGATAATCAAGAATCAGATAATTCATAAAATTTATGGCCAAATTCTATCTATGGAGTGGACAAATTATTCACTGATAAAAAAATAAAAAGTTTGGCCATAAAACAAATACAATGCGAAATGAAATAGAAAAATTAGAAAAGAAAAGAAAAACAGATTTATAAACTCAGAAATAAATATTAACCTGAATAAAATAAGTTATAATGCTAAAAAATTCAATTCATCAAAAAAATATTTCACATATATTAAAAAGAAGAAATACTCTATTAAGACGTAAATCTCATTTTTTAATTAAGATTTGGATTGAAAAGATATACATAGATATCTTTTTAGGTATCATCACAATTCCGCGTATCAATACACAACTTTTTCTTGAATCAACAATAAAAATTATTAATAAATACATTCCCAATAATAAAGAAAATTTCAAAAGAATTGACAAAACAAATTAAAATCTAAGCGATTTTTTTATTATCAAAAAATCACTTAATATTTACATTATTAATAAGAATTCGGAGATTTTCTATGACGTATCATCCTTGTCACAAGCATATGTTTTTCATAAATTATCACAAATCCAAGTTATTAACTTATATAAATTAAGATCCGCTTTTCAATATCACAAAGAATCTTTTTCTTAAAAATAAAATTAAATATAAGTATTAAGTAATAATAGCATGGCATTTCGAATTCGATATAATTTTTTTTTAACATTAGATTATGTATCGAAGAGTAGTATGACATAAAATAGAAGGGTATTCTGATTTTATCTTATCTATTGGGGGCCTATTTTAGTGTTGCCAACTTTTTTGCTTTCACATCGGAGGGCTCTTAATACTATAGAAGTTATGAAAGAACACGAAAAAACAAGATTATATTATTTTTTCAAATAAAAAAGAAGAAACTTTGGGATTGTTAAATCATCGATTTTTTTCCATTTTTTCATCTGTGAATTTTTAATGAACTCACCTTATTTGTCGACTCTATATGATCTAATATTTCTATCAAGCATAAGTTCTAGTACAAGGTTTCAAATTTCTGAATCTATTCCCTCTTTGTTATTTGTGAGTCATCGGTTAGCCCTCGAATTTATAAAGAATATAGAACTAGCCTAAGAAAGAGTACATGAATGAATTAATTAGCATTAAGTTCATCATTGGATGAACTGCATTGATGATATTAATCCCAAAAAAGAAACGGTAAGTACAGCTAGTCTGTGAACAACCAACCATCATACTGTGAAAACTAGATAGGTTCGATCTAGGGCTATTTAAGCCTCCTAAAAAGATCTACTAAATTCATCAAGTTGTTCTAAAGGATCAAAACGGCCAGTTATTAATGGAATTCCTTGTCGACTCTCTATAAAATATTCATTTGGACGGGGGCTTCCAAAAATATCATAATTAAACCCGTGCTGACGAATAACCAACCTGTAATGAATAGGGAGGCTATATTAATACTATGAATGACCCAATATCGAATACTGGTGATAATATCAGTAAAAGAATATTCTATTGGACTTTTTATGTCAGGATATGGATCAAATAATAAATATTCCTTTTTAGGTAGTCTATGATCATATATGGGCAAACTTTGATTCTCTTTTTATCTAAAAATGTCAAAGCACATAGAGAAACCTATTGTTTGATGGATATAATTACCTTTATTAGAAGTATATGATGAAAAACTTCTTTTAGTAGTAAGGGTTGATATGTAAGATGTTATAGAGAATGGATCTTATATTTTAGTGAAATATTTTGTGCGAGATAAATTGTAGAATAAGTTACCAAAGGATGTAAGTGAGTGAGACAACTAAATATATAAGACTCATTATAATGAATAGCAAGGTTGTATATATACTTATTTTATGCATTGGGTATAAATGATTTCGATAAAGTATGCAATGTGAAATGGTTCAAGATGTTGAATGACACTTCTAGTTCAAAGACTCAAGAATAATATGGTGGCAAATATGTTCTTTGTAGGCAATAATGATAAGGTACCCTCTTTATCAAATTCTTTTAATGATAATGATGATTTTAATGTTAATCTTTCATATGATGATTTAGTTAAATGTTTATTGGCCATAAGTACAAAAAGGAAAAAAAATCTTCCACGTATAAAGAGACTTAAGATGATTAAGAATAAGAAATTAAAATATAATGTACATGACATTATAGAATCTAAAAATGTGGTTTTAATTAATGATAAAGTGGATGAAATGTTATATGAGAATGAAGCATTTCATAAGTAGATCAACGTCCTTAAAGAATTATTGTCTAAATTCACTCTAGGAAGTGAAAAATTAAATAACATTCTTAGAGCCAAAAAGAACTCTAATGATTAGCAAGAATTGTTTTCCTTTTATAGATGCATCATTTAATTTCAAGTCTATTTTTGTAAGGTCCAATCATTTATATGGTGAAATCATAATTAAATCATCATATAAGTATTTTTCATATTCTAAATTACAAAAATCACACACTCACCTGTCATCTTCATATCCTAAATGAAAGAAAATTTTAATATATTCATGTATAAATCACATCTTAAATCTATAGGGCATAAAATTAAAGGTAAAAGTAGATATAACATAAGGAGAGATTCTAATCCTCCATATATCTAAATGAAAGTAATATATCACCCACATCATCCAACAAGCCCTAGAAATGCATATATGTCACATTCTTTTAAGTCACACTCATATTATATACATCCAAAATTTCTTGTGTAAGATGTCACTTTTATGTTAATTATGGATACATACATAGAAATTGCTATTTAAATTAATTCTTTTTAAGTAAACATAAAAAGATGGGTTGAAAAAGGTCCACTAATCCCTAAAGAATCAAGTTTATGTGGGTACTTACAACATATTGATTTCTTTATCTTGTGGATCAATATCAAGTTGACTCAAATGATTAGCAATAATCGATGCAACTTTCATCATTATCAAATGATAACTATTAATGGTATATCTAACAATTAATTTTTTAAAAAATTACCAAGATCCCTTGTATAAGTCAACTAAGGAGGTTGGTATCAAAAGATCAATGGTTGAACCAAATGAAGAAGTAAAGGAGAGAACTATTGGTGGTGAATAAAGGAGGCCATACACTTTCTTTTATATTAATAACAGTTGAGCATATTGACTTTGAATACATATTTAGCGAGGAGAAAGCATTATTGCTTATATCTAAAGGAATAAAGATATACTCATCTTTAAATTGGTAAATGAGCTTTTTGAAAATTATTCATTTACATGACAAGCACTTTGCTTGTACTATTTGCCCATATGATAAAGTTTTTGAAAAGGGAGAGACGAAAGTTACATATTTTTATCTTTTGATACTTAAATATTTATATATTATATATCTTTTTTTAACGTTGACAAAAAAAGGAGTGAATAGTGATATAAAACTTAATCATTTATAATGCATGAATTAAAGGGGAACTTGTATTACATATAGCTCTTACATAGGGGAGCTTATTCAATACTTCTTCAATATTATCAAATGTTTTTTTATTATCAAAAATGGGGAGATTATTAGACCAAGTGATATTCTAACCCATGATTTTGATGATAATAGAACATGTTACTATTAATTTCCTCATCTTTGGTGATATCAATAAGTTAATATATAAAAAACCAATTTTAATGGAAAGGAAAAAGGAGAAAAGAATAAAATTGAACCAATTAAGTAATCAAAGGATGGAAAAAAAAGAGCACATATGTAATTTAAGTAAAGAACCACGAACAAGAAGGAATCAAGTATATTAATATTTAATCAAAATATTTTTATTCTTATTGTAACCTTATCTTGGTCATTTCAATAATTTAGGGGCTCAATCAATGTCGGATCATCTACACTTAAGGTATAGTGCATATACTTATAATCAAGAAAAAACTTGTGAATATTAAAAAAGTCCTTGTGATGTGTTAAAATACTCTTAAAGAACTTCTGAATTAGTTTTACATCATGCTTTCTTATTAAAGGAATGTATTTTGATCTTTTTAAAAACTTTTTCCAAGAAGTTTGCCTGACCAATGTGGTGATTTTGACAATTAAAGTAAGATTTTAGACAGAGTAGTTGACCAATGTAGCATTATAGTTGACTTGTGTCTTTTAATAACATGTACCATAAGTTTGCGACTATTAATCAAATATGGCATATTGGTTGACCAATGTATAAATTAATCAACTAATGCCTTAGAATGGTCAACTAATGCTATTGTTACTAGTTGTTATAACATTTAGTTTTTTAAAACAAATATTTTATGTTATTTTAAGCATAAATAAACCACATAAAAGTTATGAGAAGACTTTTAGGTATACTAGAGAGTTGCTAAGAGTCTTAAGAGCACATAAAGTGCATTACATATCGCATATTGAGCTTTTTTTCATTGATGTGAGCAAAAGAAGGATTTTTTGGGTTGTATAATTATTTCAATTAAGGAAATTGCTTATGACACACTTTATGAGGATCCTTCTTGACCTTGAATAAGGTTTATAAAAGATTACTCTTCACTTGTCAAAGCAAAATGATTGTAAAGGTTCCTTTTTACCCATGTTAAAGCAAGATAATGTAAGGATTCCTCTTCACTCCTAGCAAGGAAGACGTTATATAAATGGTTGGCCCTTTTCTGTTGAAGGAAAGAAGATAGTGAATCTCCAAATAGAGCTTGGGAAGTACACTTAGGCTAAGTGTTGAAGTAAATCATGCGTTAGTATAGACTTTACGTACAAGAAACTCAATACATAAGAAGGAGGGTTGAATGGTATATCATTTTTATGAATATAAAATCTTGCTAAGAACTTCTCTTTCTTATTAAAAAGATATCACAAAATTTATACCAAAATTATTACGTAGTTAAATCGCAAATAATTTCTATATAATTGTTTAAC
>JANZXR010038200.1:0-13881 GCA_027575705.1 Erythroxylum echinodendron | reverse complement strand
TTCTGTCTCATTGTTGACCCCTCAGAAGATAGAGTTGATCTTGGGGTCTTCAGGGAGGTTGTAGACCTTGGAATTGTTTATCAACCATATGGAGAATACCCCGAATCGATTAGGTTAGAGAAAGTTATGAAGATTGTAAGATATCATCTGTGTTACTGTTTATAGACTATCGTCTGTGTTACTGTTCACAAACTTCGAAGATGATAGAAATGAGATGATAGAAATGAGACAAAGGGAAGCCGAAAATGAGACGCAAGCAAGACTAGTAAAAGGGTGAGTTTTGAGAGGATAACCCCAAAGTAATCAAGGTGTTGTCTTTGGAAGATAATTTACGTAGTAAGATATTCTGTATGCATGAAAGTAACAGAGTTGGTATCAGAGCAAGCATGAATAATCTGGTAAGTCTGAGTTAGGTTCCGCAAGCGGGGTGTAACAGATATGGTATCAGAGCAAGTAAGCAAGTCCAAGTTAGGCTCGGGAAACCAGGTCTAACAATAATCCTTGACTTTAATGCTTCCTTAAGCTCTAAACATGTGTTCTTCACTCAAGGATGGTGTTCCTATGGAATGTTTTTGTCTCCCTTTAAGATGGAGGTTTAATTCTCCTTTAATAGTCAAAAAATCCTAAGTTTAATGAAGGCCCACGTTTTATCTTGGATTAATTTCCACAATTGAGGGAATTGGCAACAGATAAAATCCTCTTGTCTTCTCCTCTTTGATCTCTAGTTCAATCTCCAAGTTGCTCCATCTTCCTTCCTATATAAAAAATAGTCAATTCTTATCCTAAATTAACATCAAACATAAAAGAACAACAATGAAAATCAAACTAAACGAAAACATACAAAACGAAGATAGCCTTTCTTGGACACCTTGAAAGCCAATTTCTCTTTTCCAACTTTCAATGTTAATTCTCCCCATCCACGTCAATTATTGACTAAGAAATAGCTAGGAACGGTTGCCCAAGAACCATCGATGTTTTTGAATCTTCTCCAATATCTAGTATGTAGAAATCTACAGGGAAGATAAACTTATCAATTTGTATCTGTACGTTCTTGATGATCCCCTTCGACTGATGCACTGTTATGTCAGCCATTTTCAACAATATTTTAGTGGGTTCTGGCTGTTCTAAACCCAACTTCTGACTACATGTGTAGGGCATCATATTGATACCAGCTCCCAAACCCACAAATGCCCTAGTTATCTAGATCCCATTTATATTGTACGGAATGAAGAAAACCCTTGGGTCTTCTTTCTTTTGTGCTATGTGTGGACTTTCTTCTGATGTGTACTCGATTATTTTTTCTCCACTAGTTCCTTTAACATGAGCTTGTTTTGAAGTTGATTTGTTATATCCGTCATCTTGTTTAGCTCAACCTTCTTAGAATTCTTTGATACTCTACTTAAAGATGACTTTAGCTGAGCAAAAATCTGAAGTGGAAGTCCAAGTTGAAGTCCCCTAATCGACTCACTTACTGGTTCACTTGGAAGGACTTCCAAAACTATTTGTCCTTCTCGCTTGACTCTGTCTTTCTCCTCATGTTCGCTTTCTTTTTTCCTATCTGAGTAAGGGCCATAATTATGTCCTTTGGGTTGACCTTGATTTTACAGGAGGCTACCTGTATTTCTCGAAGATAACACAATAGCAAGTTGACCTACTTGAACCTCCAAATTATGGATCAATGAGGCATGATTCTTTAAGATTTGGTCATATTTAGCCATCATCCTCTTTTGACTCTCCTCTTGGCTTGTAAATGTCCTCTTTTGATTTTACTCTTGAGCTACTAGTTTCGAACCCAACACTTCCATCATCTTGTCCATCTTACTTTCCATCGCTCCAATTCAATCTTGTTATTCCTCCAATTTGATCTTGTTAGAATCTCGAAGGTCCTTGTGGTCTTACTTGGCCACCTGCGTTGTTAGTACTCTAAGAAAAATTCAGATGGTTTTTCCATCCCGAGTTATAAGTATTATAGTGTGGGCTATTACCTTGTTATGATTGATCCATGTAATTTACCTGTTTGGTTCCACCAGTTCCCAATAAGAAACACTCTGTTGAGCCGTGGTCATTCTACCCACACAGGTCGTATTAAACTTACATCACCTTCATTGTAAAGGATGATGCTCCTTGCATATTGTTCAGCTGCTTTATAAGAGCCATGATCTGAGCTTACAAGGCAATAACAGAGTCAATCGGTATCATAACTTTTTGTTCTTTCTACCCTTGTCTACTCCTTTCACTCAACCACATGCAGTTATTGCTCACCAACTCCTCTAGGAGACCATGACCTGCTTCCACATTCTTCCTCATTAATGAACGTCTAACTACTACATCAATTATTCCTCTTGTGCTTGGATTCATTCCATTGTAGAACGTCTGAAGTAGGAACTCTCTCGGCAAGTTGTCATGGGGACAACTTCTCTGTAATCTCTGTTAAGCTTCATAAAGAGATTCCCTATCATTCTGCTGGAAATTTGTAATTTCCTTGATAATCCTCATCGTCTTTATCAACGGGAAATACGTGGAGAGGAATGCTTGGGCAAGCTGCTCCTATGTCATAATCTGACTTGAATTCAGTGAATTTTACCATACTTTAGCTCTATCTTTCAATGTGAAAGAAAATAGTCTCAGCTTCACTCGCAGATCTCCAAGAAATTTATGAAGTGAGCGTTTAGATCCTTGTTAGATAACCTATAGAACTACACACTATTTTGTAGAACGTTGAGAAGCACCGACTTTATCTCGAAATTGTTTACTTAGACCACCAGTTTCGCCACTCTTTGAGGACTAAATCCTAGCCCCATGAAATCCATCAGACTCCTCCCTAGTCCTTTTTGTTCTCCTTCTTCAGCCATATCTTGTTATGAAAAGTTAAGACATTTTGCCAATCATAATTCTCTTTCGTGCCTCTTGATGTTGGGAAATTTGTCTTCGCTCACTTCTTTCATTCTTCGCATGCTCCTTGTGAAACCTATCTACTTGTTTTACGCTAAAAAATTGCAAGTGTATAGGTCGTGACTTGTAGTTAAAAAGAGCAGATATCAATCCCACAGGGATTGATACCCAGACATCACTTAATTTAGAAAAAACTTTGTTTAAAAAAAGATATTGTTTAATACAAATAATCTGGAAAATTAAAATAAAATTAAAAGACTAACACAAAGCAATAGACAATACCTAAAATGCAGATAAATTAGAATTCAAGAATCTAAAGACTAGAGATTACTTTTTTCCCTATTTTGTCTCCCTCCTATTTTATTAATCAAATTGTGTCTCACCCTAAATTTAAGAATGTATTAATTACCCTCTCTCAAGTTGTAATTAATTTTCCCTAATCAAATTAAAGGGAATCAATTGGATGATCTCTCAACCAACCCAATGACTCTACAGATTCAACTAGTTATTAAACTATCATATGGATGATCAACTGACTTGGCTGAGATCTCTCTTCTAACTAATCAATTAACGTGGCAATTGTAATTTTATAGGTTGCTAACTCTCATTGTACAATCCTACATAATTAATCTTGCTCACTCTCTCGATTTATTGCAAGAACACAAATAAAATCAACAATCATCAAAGACAACTTCATTCAATTCAATAAAGTAGAAGTTCTAATAAAATAGTTTAAAAGCAATCCATAAAACTAAATTAGCCTAAGATGGTCTCCATCACATCATCAACATTCTAATAAACCATTTTACAAAGAATATAAGAAGTAAAATTGACAGAAAATTGAATAAGGAAACTCCTTCTCTTCTTTGCCAAAATCTGGAAATTTTGGTGTTGATGTGCTATTTTCCCCAATCTTGACGATAATCCTTGACTTCAATCCTTCCTCAAGGCTCTAAACATGTGTTCTTCACTCAAGGATGGTTTTTGTATAGAATATTTTGGTCTCCCTTTAAGGTGGAGGCTTAATTCTCCTTTAATAGTCCAAAAACCCTAAGTTTAATAAAGCCCCGCGTATTATCTCAGATTGTAATTCCAACGATCGTGAGAATTGAAAATAGATAGAATACTCTTGTCTTCTCCTTTTTGATCTCTAGTTTAATCTCCAAGTTGCTTCATCTTCCTTCCTATGTAAAAAATAGTCAATTCTTACCCTAAATTAACATCAAACATAAAAGAACAACAATGGAAATCAAACTAAATGAAAACATAAAAAAAGAATCCTAAACTATAACAATAATTAACAATCATGCAAAACAACACATGCTAATTACCTAAAAAAACATAAACTAATGCTCAACTATCATACACCCCTAAGACCCTCTGGGATTATTTAAGAACCTGAAAACACTCCAAAATGTAATCACTATCTTGTAAAAATGGATCAAACAAGGAAGATAGATAAAGACGTCTAGACTTCTAGATTTTCAGATCAAACTCCAAATAAAGTTTTTATTTCTTTTTACTTGTCTATTTCTTTATTACTTGATGTGTAAACTGAATTTCTAGATGTCTACTACATTTATGATGTTCTAAATTTTTAGATTAGGGTTTGTTCTTAAGTTGTTTTATGACTTTAATCTTTATTGATTCAATACAATTTATGTTTTATATTAATGGTGCATGTTCATACTTTAGCAATAAATTGACAGAGTGAGTCAAAAGTAATTTGATTAATTTGTGCAACGAGAGTTGCTTAATTAATATGTCACGTGATTAACAAATCAAATAATGTTCGTAGAGAGATCTTGTGTGAGAACTTGGTTATTCAATAGATAACTTCAAAATTAATTGAAAACATTAGGGAAAGAGTTATGAATTAAGAGATTACAATTCTAGAATTTTCAAATTCAATTAGGGTTACTCAGTTAGGTCATGAGAGAGAGAGAGCAATCAAACCCATAAAAAATATAAAATTAATGTATAATTGTATCAGTAATCATTTGGCGAGCAAAATAACGAAGGAATAAATCATATGCATTCATACTTGATCACCCTTAATTAATTTTAGTAGCTCATTAGAAGTTTTTTATTTGATTGTTTTTATTTAAGGAAAGAAAATGGAGATTTGTTAACGAAAGAAAAACTCTATTAAGAACTTGATCTGAAAAACTAGAAATCTAGGCATCTCTCTTTATCTTCCTTGTTTTATCCACTTTTGCATGATGGTCGCTACGTTTTAGAGGCTTCCTAAGGTTTTCAAATGGTCCCATAGGGTCTTGCGGGTAACTAGGGTTTTCATCTTTTGATTGGTTCCAAAAATGCCCCTAATAATATTCTAAGCTTGTAAATGTGACAATCGTCTAATATGAACCTATAAACGTACTAAAATGCCTATCAAAACATAGTGTAAACTACACCTATTACTTAGAAAAATTAAATTAAATTGGATTCAATGATTCCTAGTGAATTAAATTAACATTCCAAACAGAAATTTAATTTGATTTGGAAACAATTTTCAAATCCAATTAGAAACTATTTCAAATTATCTTCATTCCTTTAACACAATTTAATTGAAAACAATTTTTGATAAATTAGGCTTTTTACTTATTATAATTTAAAAAATTCTTTTTCAAAATTATATAATTAACATATTTTAATCCAATTAAAAAACTATTTCTAATCTGATTTGAAATTACTTTTAATTAGTCAAATTTAACGTCAATTAGTTTTATATATTCCTTATAGGATCGAAACCTTTCGATATTACAAGTTTACAATCCGTATACCTACAAATATTGAGAGTTTCATTATAGGTAAAACTTGCTAAACAAGCTTTTGGTGTCATTGCCGGGGAATTAGTTTAGGACTAGTTGAAGTCCTTTATTCTAAGGATTTTTTTTTACCTTTTTTATATCTGTGCTACTGAATAAACACAAGAATTACTTAGAGTTCTAGCAAGATTGAAGAAACTCTAGCATTTGATATCACAAGACAAGAACGAACAATTTGAAGATCGAGATGCTAAAAGGATATTAAACAAACAATGGTGAAAGAATTTAATCGAAGAGACGAGCAACGAACCCTTTAGAGCTCCTTTTCTAATTTATTTGAAAGATGAAGGAACACAATTCTACAAACTTCACTTTAAGATTATTAGTGCTCCTAGGTATTTCGATTTTGGTATCTTGGATGATCTAGGATTAAAGTAAAAGGTTGAGGCTTTGAATAGTAATATTCATTGAGATAAGTTTAGTAGTTTTAACTATATTGTTTATCAAGAATTGACCATTGAATTTTACACTACTCTTTAATTTGCATTGTAGGATCCAACTGAATTTTTGTTTCGTTTGAGAGGCTAACCTTATCATTTGAATTATGATGTTTTAACTGAAATTGGTAGGTTTCCTCGTTTAAATTTAATTGAAAAGCATGATGATTTTTAGGCTATGAAGTATCAGAAAGTTTTAACTAGGTTAGATAATTTAAATGTTAAAAATGAATATAACAAGTCATCCTTACTCCTGAATACTTGTTATTGCGTAATTTTATGTGTCAAAATGTGCTTTATAAACACTGCAAAAAATTTATACAATTTGCGATGTTTTATTAATAAAACGTCGCGAATTGTACAAACTTTTACACAAAAAGTTTAAATTTTTTGCAACGTTTTATAAAAACGTCGTAGATTTATGACACTTTTCGTGATGTTTTATTAATAAAACATCACGAAATAGAAACTGCGATGTTTTCTCCAAAAAAATGTCGTAGAAAAGTAACCTAAAATGTTCATTTTTAGACTACCGCTTCCTCTGAATCTTATATCCTAACAGAAAGAAGAAATATGAAATATCCCATGGGTCTCTCCCTCCGTCAGCCATGGACCTCCCGCTCCCGTCCACCTCCAAATCTCCAATTAACCAAGCTACCCTCCTTAACCTCTTCAAATCCACCTCAATTATATCTTCTAGAACCTGGAACTCTCTCAAACCCTGTCCTTCACTCAAACCCTTCTTGACTCCTTCAACATGATTTTCTTCTCCAGCGTCAGGAAATCCGGTTTCGTTGTCAACAAGATCTCCCAGATCCTTATCTCGCTCGGCATCCGTGCTGTCTTCCTCTCCCCTCTTGACGCCTTCCACGGCGACATCACCGTCCTCTCCGCCCACGACATCCTCATCCTGTTCAACAAATCTGGCAAATCTGACGAGCTCCTCTGCCTCGTGCCTTGTGCAAAAGCCAAGGGCACGTTTCTTGTGTTCGTCACCTCCGTCCAAGGCAATGCACTCGCGTCCGTTTTCGACGTTATGGAAATCTTGTCTAGGTGGTTTTGTTTGGCATTTTAGTTGGGTACGAAGGATTAGAAGTTAAATTAGGATTTCTTCTTCTTGTAATCCTATTTCCATTTACTTTGATTTACTAGTTTGGCCGAAACTTCTATTTTATGAGCTCTTATTTGCCATCGATTCCCCAACTTTTGTGCTTTTGAGACTCTTTTCATCTTTGTAAGTCGCTTTGTTTTGAATCTAAACTATATTTATATAATATTGTTCAGAAATTAAAGCTATCAACGATTTCTTTGTCTTTACATATCTTTTTTTTTCATTTCCTCACGCTGTAGAAGTAGATAAGTGTTTATTTAGTGAAAGTAAATATTATGATGTTCTGTTGGATCACTAGTTTTGGGCACTAATTGATTTCACATAGTTAAGCTTAGTCCATCGTACTGCTACATATGATTCCCTGTTTGTTGAATACATCTTTTGTTGCTAAGTCTTCTTTTTCAACTTGTAGCATAGGCAAATTGAGAAAGCTAGGGATATTGGCATTGCCAAAAGTGTTGATTCAACGAGTAGTAGTTATAGCATGTCATCTTGGAAGAAGCTTCCTTTGTGGTTCCACAGAGGTTAGATGCTTTTCTGATTATCTTGTTGTATCCTCTCTGTCTCTCAACATGATATGATACGTACAATATCCTACTTTACCATACGCAATTTGCAGGTGGAGCTAGGATTTGAAAATAGTGTGATTGATGACATTTTCTTTGTCCTTAGGTATGAACTTCGTGGAAAGTTTTTCTTTTTGGTATAATTATGTTAATTGTCTCACCTATTAACTTGTTTCATCTGGAAATTCTTTTTAATCATTCCTAACCCAATAGAAAGAAATCTTCATTGTGATTTAAGAACAGTCTAGCTTTTCATGTATAGGTGGATGAATCTTGCTGGTGTTTCATTATTCTGGCTAGTAAGTAAAAGAACTTGACAGTAAAAATATGCTGAGTTAGAATTTTCTGCTTCAGCATTAAGGTTTTCTATTAATGCTTGTCATCTACCTCAATTGAACTTTTACCTTGATATTTTTTGCTGTCATACTCTTAATAGTTTTTCTTTTTTTGTTTTTTAGGGAAATCCAATTTTAGGAGTCCACATCTATTTGTATGCAGATAATGTTATGCAAGTAGCTTGTCCCCAAGGTCCTGGTGGTGCCACTGGAGAAAGAAAACCTCTATGTCATGCTATATTAGATGCTGATGGAATGTTCACATTTAAAGCAATACCTTACGGTAGTTCTCTTTTAGTTGTTTTCTTAATCATCGTGTGTATATATGCATACACATGCTTCCTAAGATTAGTCAGTAGGCACATAGTTGGAGTTGTATGGATGTTTATCTTTTATATTCATTTTCTTAGTTGTTAAAGTACATTTAATCTTAGTTGTATCACTACAAAAAATTTATACAATCCACGACATAAAATAATCTTTGTAAACTTTTTTGCATCGAACTTACTTAAATATCATAATTGTGTTTCTTATCATGTTCCGTTTTTATTTGCTAAGTTGCTAAACCTTCTTACGTTGGTGTCTGCTACAGGTAGATGTATATGGCTACAGGAGCTTGACATACTTCAGAGTTTCAAAGCATATAATTCCTTTGAAGCAAATGGTGTATATGAAAACATTTTGATGGAAGGAAAGAAATCAAGATGGGGAAGAAAGCTTAGATTTTGTTGCTTTACCAATTTCTCTTTTCTCTTTTTCTTTTATAAAATTGCTTCAATAATACAGAACAATTCTCGATTTTTTGTATACATGCTCAATTTACTTCGAGAAATAGTAAACCAATTTTTATATTAATTAGTATATTATGTCAAGTTTGCGAATTGCAATTAAATAATAAATTGTTTTACACGTATAAAATTCGTGATACATGAATAATTATTAAAATTAATGATATACTAAAAAATTGAAGAATTAAATAAATAAAGTTTATAAATAATATTGAATAGTTATTAAACAAATAAAATTTATAAAAATTTTTATTTAAAAAATAATTATTAAATTAAAATTTTTTTAAATTAAAAGATAAATGTCGCGGAATGTTTTCCACGACGTTTGCAAAAACGTTGAGGAATGTGATTTTCCGTGACGTTTCTAAAAAATAATATTGAATAGTTATTAAACAAATAAGATTTATAAAAAAATTATTTCAAAAATAATTATTAAATTAAAAAATTAAAAATTAAAAATTAAAAGATAAACGTCGCGGAATGTTTTCAGTGACGTTGACAAAACGTCGCAGAATGTGACTTTCCGCGACGTTCTTAGAAACTTCGTAGAATGTGACTTTTCGCGACGTTTTTAAAAACATTGCGGAAAGTCCAATCTTCAGTGACATTTTTAAAAACGCCGCGGAATGTCAGTGTTTTCTGTAACGTTTTTCGGAAAATGTCACAGAAACCTTTTACCTACACCACATTCTACGACGTTTTTCCACCTTCTGCTACGTTTTTAAAACGTCGCAGAAGGGGTTCTTTTCTTGTAGTGAAATTAGATA
The DNA here is from genome assembly GCA_027575705.1 of Erythroxylum echinodendron. Lineage (NCBI taxonomy): Eukaryota > Viridiplantae > Streptophyta > Magnoliopsida > Malpighiales > Erythroxylaceae > Erythroxylum > Erythroxylum echinodendron. The sequence goes on along the minus strand of JANZXR010038200.1, from coordinate 4,154 downwards.
GTAATAAATGTTTTGTGAAGGAATTATTCATTATGTGGTGCATGGATAACATTGTTAAATTTTACACAATAACCAACGTTTTTCAGTCTATAACAATTGCCTTTAAAAAGAAAAGTAACCATCTTGGTACAGGTTATATTGTCATTGCACTTGCCAATCATTATGGCTTGAATGCTGATGAGCTAATAGTTTTCTTTCCTAATTTTTTAAAGTATATTCACTTAAGGTGAACTGAAATCTTAGCCGTCGATCACATATGCCTCTAAAACACATATGAAATATAGGACAGGGCAGGCTAATTCGAGCTTTTTACCACCTTAGTAGTAAAATGAAGAATCAACCATTGAAGAGACCATAGATGATGAAGAGGTAGGTTAGGAGAAGGTCTTTAATGTTGTTTCAGATAATAACAAACTATGAAGTAGATAGTGCAAGAACAACAACGATAGTGACTCAATATCAATAAGATCTTCAGATATTTTTCTGATCATAGTGTTCACATTTTGTCTCCAACATAGTCACCACCCCGATCACCTTAATAGGTTCCATGCTCTTACCTTTTCTTTATGTTATGTCTTGTTATTTTTATATATGGTGTTTGTTTTCTCATATTGAGGACAATTTGTTATCCAAATGTAGGGAGGTTTGCATTTCCATGTTATCATGAATGTGAATTTTGCATACCATATTGTTAGTTTTTGATTAGGTTGACATGGTGTGAGCATATGTGTGAATTGTATGAATATGTTAATGGAAATAACTTTATGGAAGTAGTTTAGATTCAAACATGGTCATTGAATTTGTAAAGGCATATTGGCTTGTGAATTTTATGTTTTATTTATCTTTGGTTAAATATACATGTTAATTAGGATATGATGCCATTTTGTTAACCTTAGGAAATTTCTTATATACATTTATAATTTTAAGTCAAGTGAATGAGTTAACATCATTAGTAATCTTTCATAAGGATGATTGACTAAAAAGAAATGAGTTAGGCCATGTGAAATTGATAAAAAATGTATATCTAAAATAAATAACTATTTTCTGGCCCTTGGGTTGTGAATAAAGCTAGTTGCTAGATGAGAACATAATATAGTTGAGTAACCGGGGAGATTCATGACAAAGTGCTTATCTTTGTAACAAAAGGATAAAATAACATTCCAACTAAGCTAATTAATAAAATGTAGCCTATTTGAGTAACTAAGGTACATTCAAGGTGTTTACCTTCACCTTGAAATACTAGGTTAATGTTAGAGAAAATTAAAAAGTGGTATTTCAATAAATAAATCCTACTGATCTTTGAAAATAGCAAAACTTTTCACAAAAGGATACCTAGTGATAGTTACAATTTTGTTTGATTACTAATTATCAATGTATGTGTACAAGTGCTATGGTGAATGAATATGATGTTATTGTTTTGATAAACATTTTAAAAATTGGACCGAACTAGTCGATCTAACCCAAAAAAGTTTGAACCAGCCAGTGGTCCAGTTCGGTTTCATCTAATAACCTCTTTGAATTAAATATTTTTTTCGAACTGGTTCAACCAGTCCTATCAAAATTGTAGATATACATAAAAAACGATGTATTCTTGTTTATTTCGTCGAATCTTCTAGGCTTCTTCTCCTCTTTAGCGCCTTCTCTTTACCATCTTCTCATATCGTCTTCCCCATCTCTAACCACCTCCATGGAAGAAGAAGTTAAGCTCTTCTCTAACACACAAACATAAGAGGAAGCACAACATAAAGATCAAGTCTTTAGATCTACATCGGAAGAGTTGAACTGATTTATAAATGGATTTCGACCTTTTTGGGTTGGGCGTGAAGAAGAAGATTGACTTGGGGTGTGAAAGAGAACAGCGTGGTGATAGTATCCTCACGGCCATTTTTAAGTATTAAACTTATTCTATTAGGAACGGACTTGTCTGTATCTGCCACGATTCCGATTATGGGGTTTGTGTTCTTTGTTCTCACTCTTTCACTATTAGCTATGTATAAATGTGTTTTGTTTGCTTTTGCTTGGATTTTTGGTGGGTAGATCGATGTTAGTACTTTGTGAGAGTGACCCTTTCTCTAGCTCTAACTTGGTCCTTTTCTTAGATTTGGACATTAGCTTCTTGGTCTTTCTTGATTTTAAGTGGATGGACTGGATCTTTTCTGTAGTTAAATTACTGTTTTGAGATAGATGTAGCCGCTTCCTTGCAGAAGTGATTTTCAGTTGGATGTTGATCTTCAGCTGCTTTTGAGATTGACTGTTCAGTTTCCTTATAAGTTAGGCAGTGACTCTTTAGTACTATGTATAAAATTCCAGCATTGTGGTGTGAGACTGAATTTTACTTATATACTCATTAGATTCATTTTCTGGTTTCTGCATTTACTCAATGAAAGCATGTCTATCTGTATAAAATGAAAGTGTAATGGCCATTCTTTGGTTCATCCATGAGATGATTGTTTCATGCATTTGAGCAGAACATTGCTAAAAAAATTGTTAAATATTTTGGTGATATTAGGATTTTACTTTTGATATGTCTAAATTTACTCTTTTTTCTTCTTTTAAATATTTGTAAATATCTTCAACAACGAATACATTACTATTTGATGGGTTATTAATTGTAACTGACGCCTGGTACTGATGGTTATGTTGACTGTTAATCTCTAGTAACTAAATGGAAATTTACTGACAGTTTTCCACCTCTTTTAGATGAGGACTGATTAGAGGAATTTGAAAAATATAAGCAGTCCCCTAAATATAAGCGGTAAGCTAATGAGAAACCATTTTGAATTAAGCTAGTTACAATAGCTTCTCAAAGTAGTACTAATTACAAAAGAAGCACTATGAAGTAGCTTTATTTCCTGCTTGAATTTTTGCAGAGTAAATAAAGGGATGAGTCTTGAGGATATCAAATTTATTTATTGGATGGAGTATGCACATCCAATGTGGGGAAAGACACTTGGTATCATGTTTGCTTTGCCATTTTCATACTTCTTATGCAAGATGTATATAACCTTACATCTTGGATTACGAATTTCTGTTCTTTTTGCACTTGGTATTGGGTAGGGCCTAATTAGCTGGTGGATGGTTAGAAGTGGCTTAGAGATATAAGGATCTTAGTTTTGCTATTCCACTTTTTTCTCGTATGTTTCCATAGCAAGTATTTAAAATTTACATTTTTTCCTGTCTAGGAACCTGCCTTTTGCTTGGTCCTGCTGAGCTATTCTTACTAGAGGGGATGAAAGAAGAACATAACATATAAAGCTTCAATTTGTATAGAGTTCCAATTTTTACCTTTTTATTCAAGTTTCTGTTAAGAAATAAGGATAAGGCAGTGATTGTTTCAATATTCTGTTTTATTCAAGTTTCATTGTTATTGTGTTTTCAATAACAGTTAGAATTAATGTTTTTAAAATCGAACCGGACCGGCCGGTCGGACCGGGAAAACCTGGAACCGGCCAGTCGTCCGATTCGGTTTTATATGATAACCTTTAAGTTAAAAAACTGGCCGGTTTATGGGAGAACCGGCCGGTTTTTAAGTAACCGGATCTACCGGTTGATAAACTATATCGTCATTCGTCACTCGTCAGATTTAGTAAAGTAGCTCTTACCCCTGCCGACTCTCTCGAATGTTCTCCTTCTCCATCTTCTCATCGTCGCTCTCACCGTCTTTATGGATGTAGGTAAGCGTGACTTGGGGTAGCCATAGATGCAGAAATGGATGTTCTTCATCTTCTCTTCGTCTCTCTCACCGTCTCTATGCTGTAGGTAAGCATGACTTGGGGGTAACCATAGATTCAAAAATGGGCAGCTACTGTGAAGCAACTTCGAATTCCTTCCTTAGCGACTAGGTACGTCTCACCTTCTTTATTTCGGATTTGTCATTTTTATTGTATTTTCTCTTAAATTTGGGCTTTAATTTTTTTGTTTATAAGGGTACTGCTCTTTTGCTTGGTGCTGCTGCCCTTTTCTTACCAGAGAGGAGGATGGAAGAATATACTGTATGAAGCTCCAATTTGTATAGAGTTCCGAACTTCCAATTTGTACCGTTTTATTCACGTTTCTATTAAAAGATAATGATAAGGAAGTGATAGTTGATTAGTTTCAATATTCTTTTTATTCACGTTTCATTGTTATTGTGTTATCACTCATCTGTAATAGTT
>JANZXR010038189.1:0-13881 GCA_027575705.1 Erythroxylum echinodendron | reverse complement strand
TCCTCTGTGATGACGTCATAACACAGAGGCAAGGAGGATATAAGAGTATAAGTATCCTCTGTGATGACGTCACAACAAAGAGGCAAGGAGGATTTAAGAGTATAAGTATCCTCTGTGATGACGTCACAACAGAGAGGCAAGGAGGATTTAAGAGTATAAGTATCCTCTATGATGACGTCATAACACAGAGGTAAAGAGGATTTAAGAGTATACGTCTATGATGACGTCAGAATACAGAGAACACGTCATCACCAAGATGATATAACATAGAGGAAACGATGGATGAAGAGTATGAAGAATGAGTAGAGAAAAACATAGAAGATAGAGCATAGAGTAAAGAATCGTCTGTGTTACTGTACACAGACGAATGGACTTCATCTGTGTTATTGATAACGTATCGTCTGTGTTACTGTTCACAGACGAAGTAAAACACAGAGGACACGTATCGTTTGTATTACTATTCACAGACGAAGTAAAACATAGAGGACACGTATCTCTGTGTTACTGTTCACGGATGAAGTAAAACACAGAGGACATGTATCGTCTGTGTTACTGTTAACGAACGAAGTAAAATATAGAGGATATGTATCGTCTATGTTACCGTTCACAGACGAATTAAAACATAGAGGACACGCATCGTCTGTGTTACTGTTCACAGATCAATGGACTTCATCTGTGTTATTGATAGCGCTATCGTCTGTGTCACTGTTCATAGATTTCGTCTATGTTACTATTCATATACTTCAGACGATAGATTCTCAGTCGATAGAGGGTCAACCAAGAAGATAAAAGTCAACCACATACGATAGGACACAGAGGATAGATTAAGGACTAAGGATTATAAGAAGGAGTTAAGAAGTACTGGAGTGAAGTGCATCTTCTGTGTTCCTGTTCATCTTGTATTTTCTGTCCCAATGTTGAACCCTCAAGAGTTAGAATTGACCTTCAAAGTCTTCATGAAAGTTATGGAGCGTGAAATCATCTTTCAAACCATATAATGAATACCCCAAACCGATCCCCCTAGAGAGAGATATGATGCTTGAAAGATATCATATGTGTTTCCCAAACTTCGTCTGTGACTCAGTTCACGCTATCGTTTGGGTCACTGTTCATGCGTATCTTCTATCCCATTGTTGACCCCTCAAAAGATAAAGTTGATCTTGGGTCTTCATGGAGTTTTAGAGATTGAAATTATCTTTCAAACCATATGGAGAATACCCCGAACTGATTACGCTAGAGAAAGTTATGAAGTTTTAAGATATCGTCTCTGTTACTGTTCACAGACTTTGAAATAGATAGAAATAAGACGATAGAAATGAGATGAAGGGAATTCTAAAATGACATGCAAGCAATGAGACGATAAAAATAATAGACCTTTTAGAAGATAAAGTCAACCTTCAAGGTCTTTATGAAAGTTGTAGAGATTGAAGTGCTCTTTAACTCTATCCAACGAAACTCTAGATTGGATTCCCGTTAGAAAAGTTATATCAATAGCCCCGAAGCAGGGAGATATGTGAAGTGAGGACTCAACCACGCTAATGATTAAAGGATTCAGGTTGAAAGGTAGGAATGGACTAGTTGACTATTCTAAGAGCTGAGTGGACACTAATAAAAGGGAGTTTTGAGAAGATGATCCAAAAGTGATCAAGGTGTTATCTCTGGAAGATAACTTACGTAGTAAGATATTCTGCATGCATGAAAGTAACCAATTATGGTATCAGAGCATGAAAGCAAGTCTGAGTTAGACTCCGAAAATGGGGTCTAACAGATGTGGTATCAGAGCAAGCATGAATAATCATGTGTGAGTTAGACTCCAGAAACAGGGTCTAACAGATGTGGTATCAGAGCAAGCATGAAGAATCATGTCAAAAGGTATTGGTATCAGAGCAAGTCCAAGTCAGACTCTGGAAATGGGGTCTCACATCAATTCTATAAAAGAAGTTATTCAAAGTGTCTATACTTGCTCTTGAATGCACTCTTCGGTATATCAGCTTCTTCTATCTTCAACTAATAGTATCCTAATCTCAAATCTAGCTTAGTGGATACCTAAGCTCCTTGTAACTGATAAAATAAGTCATCTATCCTTAGTAACAGGAACTTATTCTTCACTGTCACCTGATTCAGTTTCCTATAATCAATACACAGTCTTAGAGTCCTATCTTTTTTTTCATAATTAAGAATGGGATACCCCAAGGCGACACACTAGGTCTAATAAAACACTTATCCAACATTGCCTATAACTGAACCTTAAGTTACTTAAGTTCTATAGGTGTCATCCTATATGTGAGAATAGATATAGAAGCATTACCTAGAATAAGGTCAATAACAAACTCCATCTCCCTATCTGGGAGTAAACCAGATACCCCAGAGGGAAACACATCCAACAATTCCCTAACAATCGGAATATCCTGTATTGACTGCTCAGTATAGATATCAACTATATAGGCTAAATATGTCTCACATCCACTTTGAATTAATCTCATATCACTTATTAACGATATCAATCTGCCTGGCGCTACTTGACTAACACCTCAAAAGATTACTCTGGGCTGATTAGGAGATTCAAGACCTACCTCCTATCATAATGCAGTGAGCCAATACATAACTAAGATGAGGTCTATCTCACTTAACTATAATACAATAAGATATTCTTCTAGCTCTTCCTGATCAACTCAAATCATACACCCCTTACATACTTCTCCTATCACTGTAATACTACCTATCGGTGTACTCACTTCTAAACTGTATTTCAACATCTCCCTATAACAATGCAGTTTAGATGCCAGATGCAGTGTGATGAATGAATGTGTAGATCCTAGGTCTACCAATGTAAATATTTCAAAATTAAAGACATTTAACACACCTGCTACCACGTCTGGAGAGTTTTAAGCCTCTTGTCTAACGATAGTACAAATCCTAGCCTGAGAATGTGGCTGATTACTTTGCACCTAAGTCCTAACAATAAGGCTAGCTAAACTCACTCTTCCTCTACCTCTGCCTCTCTGTCCTGATCCACTTACTCTGCTCTACTAGACAGTTGTCTCAGTCACTATTCCTCCTCTCTTCCATACTGTGCTTTGAAAACTACAGGACAATCTCTGATCTGATGTTTAAAGGAGCCACAACGAGGCAAACTCCTATCAACTTCTAACATTATGAGACTCTCTATTGGCTCTTACAGACTCTATGTAACATCCCATTATCCTATAAGTAGGGTTAGAACCCTAGGATACTATACATGAGAGATTATTGAGAATTTAGTACATTTCATGTATCATATGAGCTACTCATACACGTGAATAATATGGACAGTCATTAAAATAATTATACATGCATTCATTGACATTTTTTGGGTATAAATGATTTTAATGTGATTAAAATGTCAATTGTGGAATCCTGGTCTTGAAAATTTAATTAGTGTGTATTAAAATTGAATTAGTAATTTTTTTTTTGACATTTTAGAAATTTCTAAAAATTGAGGTATTTTGGACTAAGAAAAATATAGAAATAAAAGACAAATAGAGGTGTGATAAATGGACTAGTAAATGTGTGACAAGTGGAACAATTACTATGTGACAAGTGGAGCAATTAGTAAGTGACATATGGACTAAGCTAAATGACATGTGTCAATGAGGGATGAAGATACCTAGTCATGTTTTTGTATAGCAAATTTTGCATGTCTTCACCGAAACTCTCCACTACCAAAAACTCTCTTCTTATTTTTTCCATCCACCAAAATCCCTTATTTGCTCTCCCCATTTCTGGAATTTTTTTGAAATGTTTGAAGATTAAAACAAGTAAGTTACACTTTAAGTTTTATAGTAGAATAAATGACATTTTGATGAGGTTTTAATGTTTGTAAATGGATGCATGCGTGAGTGGTGTATGTTTTCATGCTTATAGATTGATGCATGCATAAGTGATGTTGATGCATGCATGAGTGATGTTGGAAGAAGCAAATTAGGTGATACAAGTAAAGAGATGAAGGATTGAGAGAAATAGAGTGATACTGTAAAATGAAGATGAGTGAAGTAGACAAACGTGCAGAAAAATATGGAATTAGGTTCTAGTTTTGGGTGGTGATCATTTATGAAATTGTGAATTGTGTATATCAAATACTGAACTAAAAATTTAGGTATAACTAAATCATCAACGTGAAATGATGGAGAAGTGATAGAATTTTGACAATGTAGTGTACTAGACTATGTTATATGGAGTGTTATCTCCTCCAGAGTATGGAGTAGATATTAAATATCAAGTTACATAGGCCAAAAGCTAACGTAGCATCTTCTTCTAAGCCCAAGGATAAGGGTAAGCAAAAGAAAAAGGGACCAATGAAAAAAAGCCCAAACAGGGGTCAAGGCCTAACTCATGAAAACGAAGGCCAAAGAGAACATCAAAGGAAAGTTTTCCTACTGTGATAAGATGGGCTACTAGAAAAGAAACTCTCCAGTCTACCTTGAGTCCCTCAAAAGCAAACAAGGTATAGGTTTCCTAAGTTTTCTATCTAGGAACTAGAAATGTGGCAGATTTATCTGATTTTTGGATATTAGATTCAGGAGCCACTAACCATATTTGCAATTCTTTGTAGGGGTTCCAGCAAAGGAAAAGACCACCTAAAAGCCAGTTTCAAGTAAAGATAGCAAATGGATCCTATGTTTCAGTAGAATCAATGGGAGTAGTTATCTTAGACTTTCCTAGTGGTCATAGGTTATATTTGGATGATGTTTATTACCTGCCAATGATTGTAAGGAACATGATTTCTATTTTTATTTAGAAAAGTCCGGTTATTCCTTATATTTTGAAAATGATGTTTCAATTATGAGAATAAGGATTTTATTTGTAATGCAACAATTAAGCAGGGATTGTTCTTTATAGAACCTATGAAAGGCTCACTAAATACCGTAGAATTTATAAAACCAAGACATTTCAATGACTCTAGCATTAATTAAAAATATTTGTGGCACTTAAGAATGGCTCATATCAATCAGAAAAGACCTGACAGGTTAGTAAAGTATAGGATCCTTATGGGCTTGGATAACAATCCATCGCCCACCTGTGAATCTTGTATTGAAGGAAAAATGACCAAGGCCTTATTTCATTCTAAAAGAAACAGATCTAAATCTACGTTGGACCTGGTACATACAGATGTGTATGGGCCCATAAGCGTACAAGCTATAGGAGGTTATGAATGCTTCATATCCTTTACTTGAAGTCAAAGATGAGAAGATGGTAGGCATGCCATTAAAATAATTTCGATCGGATCAAAGTGGGGAGTACTTATCTAGAGAGTTCTAGCTATATTTAACTAACACTGGAATTGTTTCCAACTTGTCAGCTCCTCTAACACCTCAACAAAATGGTGTAGTTGAGAGAAGGAATAGGACTCAATTAGAAATGGTAATATCGATGATGTCCTGTGCCAGCCATCTAGAATCATTATGGGGATATGCCATACAAATGGTAACATATCTTCTCAACTTTGCCCCATCCAAATTGGTGCCTAAAACACCTAGGGAGTTTTGGACTGGTTGAGTGCCTTCACTGCGGCATTTGAGGACTTAGGGCTGCCAAGCCCATGTTCTAAAGCCTGAATCCATAATGATAGAACCAAGGTCAGAAGTATCTTTGTTTATAGGATATCCTACGGGTACTCGAGGGTATTATTTTTACAGTCCTCAGGATAGGAAGGTATTTTTGTCGACAAATGCGACCTTGTTAGAGGAAGAATTTGTGATAAATCACAAAGGAAGAAGTGAAGTAGTACTCAAAGTGCTAGCTATTTCATCTAAACCAAGAGTTGGTTTGGATATAGCAGAACAAGATATTGAAATGGATTCAAGAGTTAAATCAGAAGAACAACCTGAGCATCAAGTTGTTCCTAGACATAGTGGGAGGCTTGTGAGATAGCGAGATAGGTATCTAGGTCTAGGAGAAGGCATTATAGACATCTCAGACCAAGAAAAAACGGATCCCATTACTTATACATAGGCTATTAATGATGTTGATGCAAAAAAATGGCTCAAGTGATGGAATTAGAAGTAGATTCCATGTACGCTAACGAAGTCTGGATCCTGTTAGATCTAACACCAGGTATAAAAGCCATAAGGTGTAAATTGATCTACAAAAGGAAAAGAGGATTAGATGGAAAGGTAGAAATCTTTAAAGCAAGATTCATAGCTAAAGGATATAATTAAAAAGAGGGTATACACTTTGAGGAGACTTTTCCTCCGGTTGCCATGCTTAAGTCCATCAGAATTTTTTTAGCCATAGCGTCCTATTTCAATTATGAAATATGGAAAATGGACATCAAGACCACATTTCTTAATGGGGATCTTGAGGATACCATTTATATAGCCCAACCAAAAGGTTTTGTTAAGGCAGGTAATAAGCATAAGGTTTGCTATCATATTTTTCTTCTTCTTTCCCACCAAAGGATCTTGATAACCAAGTTGTGAAAAGAGAACAAGTGGTAGATCGGCTTGGTTGATGACATAGTAGTGAGGAGTCAAAATTGTAGTGAGGAGTATAATATTTCGATCTTGTTCTTATTATATTTATTTTCCTTATACCGTATCATGTATAGATTAAAGCATGTTGATTTGGTGTTTTCACTTCCGTTATATTGCGATTTCTAAAAAAAGTTTTGAAATCTACCATTTTAGCCAAATCTTGCATGTTTTCATTTCCGATCCAATAATGACTTACAACGATGCCTATTGACCTTAAATGTTTCTCTCTTGTCATTTTTCAACTCCAAAGCTCTATGGGAAAACACGTAAGGAATCTTGAAGGGTCTACTCCATCTTAACTTAAACTTTCTGGGAAATAGCAGAAGTCTTGAATCAAACAAAAGTACCAAGTCTCCACTGTTAAATTCCTTCTTCTTAATATAGCCATCATGCCACTTCTTAGCCCTTTCTTTGTATAGCTTGGCATTTTCATAAGCATCATATCTTAATTCTTCCAACTCATCTACGTGTAACAATATTTTTTCTCCTGCTAACTTCTAGTCCATATTCAATTTCCTGATTGCCCAATAGGCTCTATGCTCCAATTCCAAGGGTAAATGAAAAGCCTTGCCATGCACAAATCGATATGGTGTTATGCCAATGGGAGTTTTGAAAGTTGTTCTATAAGAACGCATCATCCAGCTTTAAAGCCCAATCTTTCCTTGAAGTGCTCATTGTCTTCTCCAAAATATTTGTTAGCTACCTATTCACCACCTCCACTTGGCCACTAGTTTGGGGGTGGTAAGGGTTAACCACTCTATAATGAACATTATATCTCTTCAGAAGGGTCTCAAATGGTTTGCTGCAAAAATGACTCCCCCCATCACTTATAATAGCTCTAGGCACACCAAATCTAGTAAAAATCATTTTAATAAACTTCTAAACCACCTTGCTATCATTAGTTGGAGTGATGACTGTCTTAACCCATCTGGAAACATAATCAACCCCAACTAATATGTAGGTGTTATTTACAGAGGATGGGAATGGTCCCATGAATTCCAGGCCCCACACATCAAATATCTCCACCTCCACTATGTTTAAAAGTGGCATTTCATCTCTCTTTGATATGTTTCCCACTCTTTGACATCCATTTCACTTTAGCATAAAATCTCAAGCATCCTTAAATAAGGTTGGCCAATAGAATCCACACTTTAATATTCGTTCAGTAGTCTTGTTAGCTCTATAATACCCTACATACAGTGAGCTATGATGTTGCATTAAAATTTTGAGCATTTCATCTTCAAGGACACACCTGTGAATCAAACTATTAGCATAGATCTTATAAAGTACAGGTTCATCCAAATATAACGAGAGCATTGAAATGGAAAACTTTTCTTTTGTTGATATGAAAAATTAGATAGATGAATGAAAAGTAGTTTGTAATAGCTGCAAACCAAGGAAGGAAAGGAATATCTACCATCATTAAGGTCTCATCAGGGAAGCTTTCCTCAATTTCCTCTTCCTCTTCATGATGTCCTCCTTCAGGTCTTGATAAGTGGTTCGATATGATTTTTCTGCGCCCTTCTTATCTTTAATCTCAATGATGAGCTCTTGGAGAAGGAGTACCCACTAGATGAGCCTAGCCTTAGCATCCTTCTTAGTAAAGAGGTGATGTAATGCTGCATGATCTATAAAATTAATAACTTAAACCTAAAAGATAGGAATGAAATTTTTCATGAGCAAATACCACCATAAGTAATTCCTTCTCATTAGTTGTGTAATTCAGTTGCGCTCCTACCAACGTCTTGCTTACGTAATAGATAGCATGCAACCTCTTCTCCTTTTGCTGGCCAAAACACAACCAACATCATGGTCACTTGCATTGTATATAATCTCAAAAGGAACAGAACAATCTGATGACGTCATAATTGATGCTGTTGTGAGTGACTTCTTTAACCTGTTAAAAGAACCTAAATAGTCATCATCAAAAACAAAAGGCATATGTTTGACTAATAAATGAGTCAAGGGTCTTGCAATAAGGGAAAAATGCTTAATAAATTATCTTTAGAACTTTGCATGACCCAGGAAAGCTCGGGAACCCTTTATGTTGGTGGGAGGTGGTAACTTTTCAATCAATTATGTCTTAGTGCGACCCACTTCAATCCCCTTGCATGAAATCTTGTGGCCTAATCCAATTCTTTCTTAGACCATGAAATGACACTTCTCTCAGTTTAAAACTAGATGGGACTCCTCACATCTTTGAAGCACTCTATTTAAATTAAGCAAATAATAATCAAAAGAATCTCGCAAGATAGAGAAGTCATTCATAAATACCTCCATAAAGTTTTCATTCATATCTGCAAATATGGCCATCATGCACCTTTAGAATGTAGTAGTACATTGCATAAACTAAAAGACATCCTCTAATAAGGAAATGTCCCATAAAGACAGGTGAAAGTGATCTTCTCATGATCTTCTAGGTATATAAATATTTGATTGTACCCTGAATATCCATCAAGAAAGTAATAAAAAGAATGAACATCCACCTATCAATCATTTGGTCTATAAAAGGTAAGGGAAATGATCCTTCTTGGTGGCCAGTTTTAGCTTCCTAAAGTCAATAAACACTCTTCAACCTGTGATGGCACTAGTGGAACTCTTTTCACCTTTTTCATTCTCTATCATCCTAATGCCACCCTGCTTCGGCACACAGTGTACTGGACTCACCCACTCACTATCTGAAATGGGGTAAATAATCCCCGCATCCAAAAGTTTCACCAATTCTTTTTTCACAACCTCTTACATATTTGGATTTAACCTTCTTTGTTTTTCTTTCACAGTTCTACATCCTTCTTCTAGGTTAATCCTATGCATCACTACATTGGGGATAATCCCCATAATATAAGTTTGCCACCCCATGGCTATCATCCTCATTATAATGGTCTCCACCACTTTCTCTTCTTGCTCACAATCTAATTCATTGGAGATAATGATGGGTAAAGTATGGTTCTTCCCTAAAAAGATGCATATCAAATGGGAAGGTAAGGGTTTAAGCTCTAAAGTGGGAGGTTTAACAATAGAAGGTGGTGTAGGTGCATCAGTTCTCTCCAATTTCTCTAAATCAACTTCCTTATTCACTATTCCAACTTTTTTTGAAAGCATCCCATTCGAGTCAACTTTGCATAAGAAATATGATCAAGAAAATGATGTATTTTTGTAACCCTTTCTTCTAGAAAATTGTTACCCTATGTCTTAAGTTTCTCATGACACCACAATCATTCAATTTGTTTCATTATTCTATGAGTTATGCTCATAATACCATGGACTAAATACATTTAAAATTTTGGCTAGTGCAAGATCATGCATTCAAGTTATACAACTCATATCTCGTAATTCAAAGACCCCAAAATTACAAAATTTATACCAATTTAAAGCTAAAAGAATAAGCTACAATTTGTGAAGACACCTTAGTCTAATTCTGCCTACATAAATACATGTTATTTAATAACAATAGGATATGATTTCTATCCCTGGTAATGCTATAGCCTAAGTCAAGACTCAATTTCATGCCAATTTTAAAAATATTAGAGATAGAATTAAAATTAGAATTCTTCACAAAAGTTGTATACATATGTCTTAAGTTTAATGTAAATTAAGAATCAACTCATTTGAAAATTTACAGGTCAAGATATAATCAAAATACCGAAGCATGTTCAATGAAAATTTTCTAGTTCATAACATTCCAACAAATTCCCTCATTTTGATTCAATCAATCCTTTTTCAAATCAATTTAGATGGCTCTAAATTTTCATAAAGAGGAAAATCAATGTCTTAGGAGTGTATTTTTTTAATTTTCAAGCCATTTGGAGGTCGGGAGACAAAATTATAAGAAAATTAATGCAAGATGTTCAAAACAGTCTCTCTCTCTACATTAAATCTTCGGTGCAACTCATCTTCACTTCTCTCTATAAAACGCAAATCTTCTTCTTCTTCACCGAAACCTATTTTTCTTCTTCCATTTTTTTCCAAATTTTCACTTTTACACTTTATAACTAATACATCCATTACATAAACCAACTTTCCTACTCCCCTTTCAGCTCAACAACACACAACAAACCAAAATCCAAAATTCAAACATAATCATCCAAAAACTGCATATTACTATTCATGCAAATTCTATACCCTCTATATGTTTTCACTTTTCTATCTTCTGTATCTTCCCATTTTCATTAACACTTAATATTTACTTCCTCTCTATATCATGACTTCACTTAATCCTTTTTCCTTATCCTTCAACTCCTTTTAATTCATTTATACAAACAACTCAATATCCACGCATATACAGTGAAAATCAAACCATAAACGTCTTTCACAAAACAAAACAATGTATATATATTGATCCATTGCAATGAATTTCTGCACCCTTTCTAAATATGGTTTCATTGATTTTTCAAGCTCAAAATTCACTTCAATACTAACTTAAGATATATTGACCTTCAACTATGCATAAACAATATACCTATATGTTCATCATTCATTCACCGTATACATGAAAATTGATGTCAATTTAAGCACTATATTAATTTCTTTCTATAAATCAGGAAAACCATACATTACTTACTTGTTTCTTCAAATTCACGTACAACCTAGTCAATAAGCTATTCGGTGATGAAGAATATAAAAGAGAATTTTTAGTGTTGAACAATAACTTCATTATTCTCTCCCTAACCTAAACATGATCTACGTGGATTGCTATTTCACTGCCATATGTCATCATGTATGTAAGTAAGCCATTTATCACTTATTTGTGCTACCACATGTCACAATGCTATTGGTCTAATTATCTCTTATTTTTCCTAGTCCAAAATACCCCAAATTTTCAAAAATTCCCTAAAATTCACTAAAAATTTTGAAATAGTAATTGTTATCACCAAATAAATTTTCAATACAAATAATCTACGATTCATATTTTGATCATATTTATAAATCAATTATACCCAGAAAATGTTAATGAATGCATGTACAATTATTTTAATGTATCCAAAATAAATATTCACATGTGAGTGAATGTATGATGCATGAGCATGCAATGCACTTATAATTTCTCACAATACACTCAATTCACAATTCTGGTGTCTGGCCCCTAGCATGGGATGTTACAAATCTCCCCTCCTTAAGAAATTTCATTGTCGAAATTCTTACCTGGTTAGGAAACAAGTGGGGGTATTGCTTTTTCATACGATCCTCAGTTTCTAACGTTGCTTCTTTACTCGAATGATTGTGCCACAGGACTTCTACTATTGGAATTTTTTGATTCCTCAATCATTTTATTTGATACCCAACTATCTGAATTGGCTTCGCAATATAGCTCAAGTTACTATTAACTTTAATATCCTGACCCAGTAACATATATGTTGGATTAGACCTATACTTCCTGAGCATACTCACATGGAATACATCATGTGTCTAAGACAACTCAGTCGGTAAGGCTAATTGATATGCCAAAGATCCAATTCTCTCAAGATTTTCATAAGGACCAATATATCTCAGGCTCAACTTGCCCTTTTTACCAAACCTCAATACGCCTCGCTAAGGCGATACTCTCATAAACACTTTATCCCCAACACTATGTTCCGTATCCCGATGATCCTGATCTACATAACTTTTCTATCTATCTTGAGCCACTTTTATTCGACTCCAGATCAGTTTCACCTTATCTATAGTACCTTAGATCAATTCAGGGCCTTCTATCATTCTCAAACCTTCTTCATCCCAGTATAGAGGCAATCGACATTTTCTATCATACAGTGACTCATATGGTGCCATTCCGACACTGCTATGATAATGGTTATTATATGCGAATTCAATCAGTGCTATGTATCGATCCCAAGCTCTTTGAAACTCCAATACACATGCTCTAAGCATATCCTCAACAATCTTGATAGTTCTCTCACTCTATCCATCTGTCTGAGGATGGAATGCAGTACTAAAATTTAGTTTTATACCCACAGCTGACTACAAACTCTTTCAAAATCTTGAAGTGAATTTGGGATCCCTGTCCAATACAATAGACACAGGAACCCCATGCAATCTCACAACCCTAGTCATCTACCTCCGGGCCAACTGGTCTAATGTATTATTCTCCTATATTGGTATGAAATGGTCCAACTTAGTTAATCAGTCCAGCATAACCAATATCGTATCATTTTTCCTCGGAGTCTTAGGCAATCCTATAATTAAATCCATAGTGATTCGTTCTCATTTCCACTTCGGAATAGGCAATAAAAGAAGCTTTCCAACTGGAGCCTGATGTTCAGCCTTAATCTGCTAGCAAATTAAACAGTTAGCTACATAATCAGCTACTTGCTTCTTCATCCCTGGCCACCAGAAATGTTGCTTCAATGTATTATACATCTTGTTCGTGCCAGGATGCATCGCATAAGTAGCCATATGAGCTTCATCTAGGATTTCTTTCTTTATATAATCGACATTAGGCACACACAATCTCTGCTTTAGCCATAATATTGATCTATTAATTCAAAGTTAGGATTTGAATTCATCTTAACTTTCTTAATCAGTTTCATCATTTTAGAATCATCACTCTGAACTGTTCTAATTATGTCATGCAACATTGGTCTCAATGTTAATATGGTTGTCAATGATTCATTATGCTCAAAATTCAACTCCACATTCAAAGCTCTTAACTGAATCAGGCTTGGCAACCTTGATATCTGAGCTACACTACTATGTGACTTTCTACTCAGTGAATCAATCATAACATTTGCTTTACCCAGATGATACTTAATTATACAGTCGTAATCTTTTAATGACTTAATCCATCACCTCTTTCTTATGTTTAGCTCTTTTAAACTCAATAAATATCTCAAACTCTTGTGATCAGTATATATCTGAAATGTCTCACCATATAAATAATGTCTCCAAATCTTTAGAGCAAAAACTACTACTACAAGCACTAAATCATGTACTGGATAATTCATTTTATGAGACCTTAATTATACCACATAGCCACCAGATCCCCATGAAATAGTCAACTAATGTTTCAATTCTTCAAAGCTTCTCTAACACTCGTCATTCCATTGAAATGCCATATTCTTCCTTAGAAGTTTAGTCAGAGGGGCCGAAATCAAAGAGAATCCTGATAAACCTCCAGTAATATCCAGCTAATCTGAGGAAACTCCTAATCTCTGATACATTCTTCGGAGTTTCCCATCTCATTATTGCCTCTATTTTCATTGGATCTACCATAATACCATGCCCTGTGACCCAAAAATACCACTTGATTAAGCCAAAATTCACATTTAATGAATTTGGCATACAATTGTTTTTCTCTCATAATGTAACATCCCGTTTCCATAGAACGGGTCGGACCTGAGAAACAGGCCCAAGTGAGGTCAATCGGAGAAGTTAG
>JANZXR010038159.1:0-13883 GCA_027575705.1 Erythroxylum echinodendron | reverse complement strand
AATATATTATTAACAAGTCATAATGTTAATACATGAATCACAAATATCCATTGGCCTAGGGCACACTACTAACAGTATATGACTTGATAGTAAAACCATAAGCGTTATAATATTATTCTAAACTGTCTCTGGTCGATCATTATTGGTGGAACAATAATGAATTAAGGCTATTATATGTTCTAATTGATGATCACGTTTTACTGATCATAGATATAAGTTATCAAATCAGATACATAGATATATGCTAGAGAACATATATTGAACCGACTCACAGAGAGAACATTACATAGTTTCATATCATTAGTGATTCTCAGTATGGTTTGAGACTTGAAGTCATCATGGTTCCCTACATGAGGAATTAAGTGTTTTGACATTAGACTAAGTTATCTTTAACTGGATAACAAGTAGTCTTATGTTGGACATTAAATGAATCATTCGCAGGGATGTGAATGACGTAGATGGGATTTGTACCTCTCTTAAATGAGAGAGATATCATTTGGGCCTCTTGACATGTATAACTGAAGAAATGCATGGTTGTGCTCAAATGAATTGACCTCATCAATTTCCTTTGTTATAATCATTCAACTTGGGAATCATTCAACTTGGGAATTAAGAAACTATGATTAATCAAAGGTTAACATGTACCATGCCTTATGATTAATCTCAATATCGTGTTACAAAGGGACTGAGTTTGTAACCATGATTACAAGTTAAATCAAATTACTGATCCTCATTTGATTTAGGTAGTCATAATGTATTGCTAGAGGTTGCTTATGACTTATAGGCCTTGAAGTGTGATCAAGCCCATTGCCAACATCAAATGAGCCTATAGGGTCATTTGATGTTGGGTCGCACATAAAGAGTGATGTGATTTGGACTTATTCTCTTGGGCCTAATTTATTAGGCACTGAATACATATAAGTGGATATATTTATTGGATTAGATTGAATTAAGTTGTCAGGCTTTTATTATATGAGATGTAATATGGGCCGAAACTTATTGGGCTTCCATAATCCTAATGGATTTAGGATTATGATATTCTTGTTCCTAATAGGAATAAGGATTAGGAATTCTCTATAAATTGAGAACTTATGTCTCATTATAAGACATACGAAAACCCTAGCCACCTAGCCACCTAGCCACTCATTCCTTTCCTAA
This sequence comes from Erythroxylum echinodendron, assembly GCA_027575705.1. Lineage (NCBI taxonomy): Eukaryota > Viridiplantae > Streptophyta > Magnoliopsida > Malpighiales > Erythroxylaceae > Erythroxylum > Erythroxylum echinodendron. Next base: position 12,725 of record JANZXR010038159.1, on the reverse strand, counting down.
GAGAAAAATTGTGCGGCATTATAAAGTAATTTAGAATGTGCTAGCACACATTAACCGCTGCCCGAATCATTCATCCTCACGTTGATACCGGTAGAGGACGTTTGCATGCTGCAGTGTCAAGATATCTGAAAAATTCACAATCCACACATTTAAAGAGGAAATTATGTATACTTTTTGTTTTGTTTTTCGGCTAATCAAGGCACAAGACTTAAAGTTCTATAGTCCATTCTACTGCGTATTGTTAATTCACGGGTCATAAGCGATCCAATATATATATATATATATATATTATAAGTTCGAGTACGGGTTTTTCTAGACCAAGTTTATATTGTCTTTATCACAAATTCTCTTTCTTGGTTAACAATATTTGTAGTATTACCGATATCCACGGGTTCTTTAATTTTCTTTTTTCCTCATTGAGGAAATAAGGTAATTAGGCAGTATACTATATATATTTCTATATTATAACTTCTTTTAATGACCTATGGATTTTCTTATTATTTCTAATTGGATGATCCATTAATTCAAATAACTGAGGATTATAAATGGATAATTTTTTTAGATTTTTACTAGAGATTGGGAATAAATGGACTTTCTCTAAGACCTGTTTTATTGACAGGATTTATCACCACTTTAGTTACTTTAGCGTCTTGGCCAGTTACTTAGGATTTTCGACTATTCTCTTTTTTTATGTTAACAATGTATTGTGGTGAAATAGCAATAAAAATAAATAATGTAAACAACAATTTTCCCAACATTCCAGATGATTTATTTGAAGTAAAACAAACAATACTAGAAAATAGACAACAATTTTTCCAACAAATAGTAAAAGATATCAACGATCATTTCAATAAACATAACCTAAGAATTGGAAAGTCATAATACTCTATGAACAAGTTATTATTTGCATATTTAACCAAAATTAATAAGCACTTCAATTAAAAGAAACATCAAACAAGTGTGATAGATACTCACTAAACTCTTCATCCTCTCAAGCATTTAAAGGTAGAATATGTCTTCACTCATCGTTTATTTCATGTAAGGCATCTACCATAAGCTTGCTTATCAATCCAATCTCCAACACTCATATCAAACACAAGCATCAATCCGAAGGTTATTTTTTAGGTTGTAATAGAGCTGAGCTAAGGGTAGTAAAATGAAAAATTGTAGGTTAAAACCACAATACAATTTGAGCATTCAAACATAGATAAAAGAATGACTATAAAACACTCAATTCTTTCATCTCACTTAACAAAATTAACACTTTCCATTTTTTTCTTCTCTCCTCTTCTTTTCATTTTCTGATCATCTTCTTTTCCTTCCTTTTCTTTTCTTTTTTTCCATTTTTTCCTTCTTATTTTTACTATATTTTTCATTTTTTTATTTATGATTATAAAATAAGGAAATCAAGAGAAGAGAAATATAAAGGAGAAGTGAAAATCTCCACAACCATACCCACTCCTAATACAATAAAGAACTATACGTTATAATTCTCCACACTTATTCCGTAAACCTAGTTATACTCTTTCAAATGCTCAACTTGCTTTATGGTAGGTACAATGAAGACTATAAATAATCAAGGTCAAGGTTGATATTTGGGTTTGAAGAAGAAAATGTGTCATCTTAAGCTAAAGGGGGTTTACTACAGGTAAAATCATGGTGGCCTTTTAAGCAAAAAGGGTAAATGCTAATTGCCTTCATCGTTCCAATATTTACATAAGATTGTGTGATCTGAACTAGTATTTGCAAGCAAGTTCTGGAGTTCCTTAATCATGAAAAAACACTCTCGACAAAGAATTGCATAATTTGGTGTTTAATATTTCAAAAAGGCTCAAAATCATACCAAATGAAAAGTGTCATTCATTTATCACAACAGGCCAATGTCCTTTTAACCGAAATCCAAGTCAATTAATCTAAGCATACAAGTCTACTCATTCATTCATATTATGCATTTCTAATCTAGATTGAGTTTATTTAATAATCATGCATCTCTAACTACTAAATGGGAAAATAAACACAGGCCATAAATAATCATTTTTTTCTTTTGTTCTAAACTATTTCTCACGCAGCACTTGAATATCACTTTGCCCTTGATGTGATAAGAAAATGAAAGGGTGATCTAAGAGGCAAAAGAATGAAAGAAAGGACAAAGATGAAAACGAAAAGAAATTAAAACAACAACCAATAAAAAGGGAAAGGTTAGAAACACGATACTAAGATGGAGGTGGAGGTTGTTTGAAGCGAGCATTTAAATTGTCCATGAAGGTTCAGATGTTCGCCATGCTAGCTTCAATGTTGTGGAGCTTGTCATTTGTTCGCCATTTAAATACTATCAATTGATTCATCAGTGATTGATAATCTACAGAACTATATGAAGATGTCTGCTGCATATGTTGGGGTTGGGAAGGTGGAACATCATCTTCTTCTGAAGTTTCCATTTCTGCAACTCGAGATCGCTAGCAGCTCGAAGCTTCCCTGATGTCATCATGGATGAGAACATATCGATCACCTTGTCACCTGATAACCTTTATCGACATCAAAGATTTCAAGTCGAGAGTCGAGTTTCCCAAAACTAGCTGCATCGGGATAGGTGTTCTCTCAATTAGCAAGCCAAGATGTTCTACAATTTGGATCATAAATGCCCCAATAACTATTTTTCCTCCACTACATTGAGCCATTTCTTGTAAATACAGACTTAACCAACTATCAGCATTAAAGGGCCTCACATGTACCATGCACCACAAAACTAATAAATCATTGCTAGAAACTACCCCATTGCTATCTCCTCTACCTAATAGTGTAAAAGTTAAAAACCGATGGAGATAATGAAGAGTAAAGTCTATGATGGCAGATGATTTAGACCAATTAGTGGCAAACACTTTCTTAGAATTGGTCGATTGTGGCCAAAACTCGATAGCCACAAAATCGTCAGGATTTTCATAGTAATCAGTATTTGGAAAGCCAAAAATATCATTAAGTACTTCTAAAGTGATCAAATAATATGCATTCATTAATTGAAATTTAAGACTTAACGTAGTGCCCCTATTATTAATTTCACGAACTAATTCTAAAGTGGTCAGAAACTCTAATGTCAATTCTACATATGAATTTTTCCTAAATTCGGAAAATTGTTCCCAACCTATATTTCGCAGCAACTCGTGGACTTGATCAAATATTCCTAATTCAACAAGTGCTTGAGAATCTAAAAATCTATTTGGAATAATTTTACGATCCTTAAGAATAACGTACGTTTGTTGGTGCTCTCTACTTTGAAAGATGAGGCACAGAATACTTGAATTAGTTTATTATGGCGGAGACAAGGGAACCCTAAGTTGTTTCATTCTTGGAGGCATAACTGGTTGAATACATAGAGTCTGCGTTTGTGCTTCTACTAAGTTGGTTTGGTGGACGCATGTGTTTACAGGGTTAACTAGAGCGGCGACACAGTTGAGCAGTGGCTACTGCGGCATGCTTATGCGGTGGCCACAAAGAGATTATCACGGGCGTGCATTAGGCGAGGAGCGTGCATTAGTAAAGGATGAAGATTGGGTTAAGATAACTATTTATAGGGAGGGAGAACACGACACCCAATAAAAACTCACGACATTGTTTGCCTGTGAGTTAGGCTGCACAGCCGTGCAACTCTTAAATCCAATGCTCCATTTTCGTCTCAGAAACAAAACACTATGGTAATAGGGCCATTTCTGTATTATTACAAAGAAAATTACAGAGGAAATGCTTCATTGTTATTCATGCTTCATGCTTTTCCCTAATTCTGTGATAAATTTATAAGGGTAGAAAGGAGGCTAAGAAAAGAGAGAGATCTCTGCATTGATACAAAGAAGATGACAGAGTACATCGACTGGGTTGGCTTGGCTAATAAGTTACGTATTTTAGAAAGAGTAACGGAGTGTTTAAAATTTAAGAATAACGATGACATTTTTGAGTTAGACAGAATAAGATAGGGTTATATTAGACAGAAGATATGGAATCTACCAAAACAAGATGCATGAGTGAAATTAGTCTTTTTTCCAAGTGTTGCAAGAGAAAGCCTTCAGAAAACATCTTTCTCCTGAAAGCCAAACTAGGAGTTCTATACAACAACGTGACCTGTAGCATCAGCAAATATGACAACATGAACTACGAATTTTGTTTCGTCCAAATTGCGATCACTTTGTTGTTAGTGGCAATCCATTTGGAACCCACCACCGTTCACCAGATGTGAAGTGTAATTCTCACCCTCCCTCCAAGTCCAACAGCAGTATCCTCCAAAACCCAACATCAAAAGAATCTTGAACAGAACCAACCTAACTTCGGAATTTCTTAATCAGCGGACAAAATGCTGCCCACTTCGCATCTTCTTTCCATCCTTTCTCAATATGTTCTTTTTTATTCCTGAAGGATTCGACATTTCCATATGAGGTTCTGGTGAAAACTACCGTTTTATTGATACAAACCAGGGAGAGTCTTGTTATCTCCTCTCTTTTCCTTTCACCCTTATAAGGGTTTGTGTGTTTTGGACGGGTGTTTCCTAGGAAGAGAATAGGAAGAAAACAAATTCTTTTCTTTTGACTTTTTCCCTGACAAAATGACGTCCTTCATTCTTTTTCCGGGAACTTTCATCGGGACTAGAGGATCTGATCGTACGGGGTTCTCTCCTTCTGGGGCTCGCCAGGCGGTGGCTCAGAGACTAAGGACACGAAGATATTCTTGTATTCGGTCTGCTTTGGACTCTCTGGAAACTAAAGTATCGGACATGAGTGTTAATGGTAATTCAAGAAACCATTTTATTCGTCCTCTGTTTTCTCTTCTCTCCCTTCGTATGATTTCTGATATTTTTATTATCTTTCCTTTTGGTTATTCGCCGTAATGAGAAGTTTTATTGCCTACTTTGCTTAGTTGGTATTGAAAATGATGATCGAATTAGTGTAGTTGATTTTAGCTGATGAATTTTAGAGTTGGTGGTAAATTAACAGGCTTTAATGTTCTCCGACATAAGAATTTCCATGAATGAAAGTTGTTCAGTTGATGCAATCTTCACACCCCCATGATTCCACCCCATATCCATCCTCGTCTTTTGCTTTTGGCAGTGTTTTACTTTAACAACTCTTCACTCTCATTATCTTTGAGGTCGCTGTCATTACTTACCAAAAACCTTCAGTCAATGAGTTCCGGACTGGAATACAACTCATCTTTTTCTTCGATTAATCCCAATATTTAAAACACGTAGTAGATGTTTTTATCACTTGTTGGCATGCATGTGCAATAATGTCTGTAGAAAAGAATGATGCATTCGGCGTATACTTGTGTTATCATATAAAACATGTTGTTTGATGCTAGGATTTGCAGTTTTGTGGTAATTTCAGAAATAATTTTTATTTCTAAATCTTTCAGCTCCAAAGGGGTTGTTTCCTCCCGAACCTGTACATTATAGGGGCCCAAAGCTGAAGGTGGCTATTATTGGAGCTGGGCTTGCAGGCATGTCAACTGCGGTGGAGCTATTGGATCAAGGGCATGAGGTACCAGTCTTCTTATTTACACAGTTATGTGATGATCTTGCTGATCTCTCAATGCTTTCCTTTTGTAGAATACCTTGCATTCTGATCCAAAACCAATGAAATTAGGCTCTAAACCATGGATACTTCTAATTGTCATCCTATGAACATTTTATTCATTTGTTATTTCTTATGAGAATTCATTTTTTATTAATTTCTTCCTGGATAAAAGTGATGTGATTCAGGGTTTTCTTTGTAGTGAATATTGAATACCAAATTTTCTTTTGTTTCAGGTTGATATATATGAATCAAGGTCTTTCATTGGTGGTAAAGTGGGTTCCTTTATTGATAAACGTGGAAATCACATTGAGATGGGTCTACATGTTTTCTTTGGCTGTTACAACAACCTTTTTCGTTTAATGAAGAAGGTGAACCAAGTATATCTTTTTGTTGTTACATGGTTGCATTCATACTAATGTTAACTCGAAGTTCTTAGTTACCAAGTTATACTGCCAGTTTTACATGATAGGTTTCATGAAATCTATTTAACATAGGTAGGTGCTGATAACAATCTACTTGTCAAGGATCATTCTCACACATTTGTGAACAAAGGGGGTGAAATTGGTGGTACGTTTCGATGCTCGATCTTGAGTGGTCATTTCCCGTTCATTTTATTTTACAATGACGTGATATTAACTTCCCGTTTGATTTTCAGATCACTTTTTGCAGTTTTGTTACGAGTCGTATAATATGCTGTGCCATAAGTTCCTTGTCATAACTTGGATTTGCAGAGCTTGATTTTCGGTTTCCAGTTGGAGCACCATTGCATGGGATTGGAGCATTTTTATCAACAAATCAGCTCCGGGTAATCTTTCCTTTGATCCATTCTGATCCTGATCATTAAATATGTGCAGCCACATGATCCATGCTTCTTGATGTGACCGTGATGATCCACTGTGTTCACCTGATATGGCCTCCCTTGACATATTACTGCTACTCTCCTTGTTATTGCCCTATTCTTGTTTACTTTTCGTTATCACCCATGACAGTGGACTGCCATGGTTTACTGCAAATGACATTTAGGGGCATGCTTTCTGAATCTCTATGCTTGCTATCAATATTGAATATATCAAAATATGGATTTTAGCATGTAACTTCTGGTTCAAAGCAGACATGAAAGAACCTAGGAGTTCTATTTTTCTCTTCTAACTTCTTTTGGAAAGCTGAAATAGCTGATGACTAGTTTTATAATGCATTTTTTGTTGACAAATTTTCAAGTGCAGGCATATGATAAGGCAAGAAATGCAATTGCTCTTGCCCTTAGCCCAGTAGTGAGGGCTCTTGTTGATCCTGATGGAGCAATGAGTCACATAAGAAATTTGGATAGTGTAAGGACTTCTGTCTTACACCACTCTTTTTCTGAATGATCATAAAGTTATCCTCCTAAATGATAACATTCTTTTTTCCTCACAGATCAGCTTCTCTCATTGGTTTTTGTCCAAAGGTGGCACAAGGTCAAGTATCCAGAGGATGTGGGACCCAGTTGCATATGCACTTGGGTTTATTGACTGCGATAACATTAGTGCGCGTTGTATGCTTACAATATTCTCATTATTTGCTACAAAGACAGAGGCTTCTTTGCTTAGAATGCTCTTGGGTTCTCCTGATGTTTAACTGAGTGGTCCCATCAGAAAATATATCACAGATAGAGGAGGAAGGCATGCCTGATAAATATGTTTTGTTTTCGTTACTTTGAGATTCATGGTGTTTTTTGTGATTATTTATTTCTTTTCTGCATTTTCATTGCCTCCCTTTGAAATTCTTCTTTTTTCTGCTAGAATAGGTTTCATTTAAGGTGGGGATGCAGACAGATACTCTATGATAAGTCTGCTGATGGAGAAACATATGTCAAGGGAATTGCCATATCTAAAGTTAATGTCTTTTCGTATTTCAACTTCTAGTTATTGGAATGATGTTTGTCTGAAGTATTGTTCTTAATGATTCTGATGAAAGGTTCCAGCCATAGTTTCAGGGACTACTAAACAATTCATTATTTGTGTATAAGTTTTCAATTTGTATGGCTATGAAACAGAATTTTGATAATTCTCCGTAACTAGGCTGATATTAGTTTTTCATAATGGATCGGACAATTTCAAAACTTGAGAACTGAGCACCCAGGAAATTCTGTGCCTGTATGTGTGTCTGTGCATGTTTTGTTGTCTTGTTATCTTTTGATGTTTGTTTTTTTCTTACCAAACTGTCCTCTACATATTATTTTTAAGGGGATATATGCCCAGAGCAATTAATTGTTCATGTATTTCAGGCTACTAGTAAGAAAGTTGTGAAAGCGGATGCTTATGTGGCAGGTTGGAACAAACGCTTAATTTTTCATTTTGGGAGATGCTTCCTTCCTTTATTTGTTGGTATAGGTACTAATTCTATTGTTATTTGGTTTCAGCATGTGATGTCCCTGGAATCAAAAGAATACTTCCATCTGAGTGGAGGGAAATGAAAATTTTTAATGACATTTATGAGCTAGTAGGAGTTCCTGTTATAACTGTGCAACTTAGATACAATGGCTGGGTCACAGAGTTGCATGATCTAGAACAATCAAGGTAAAAAATTAATCTTAGCTGTCATCCATTGTCAAAATCTATAATAACCTTTATCATCCTACTTCCCTCGTGAGATTTTGTCATAACAAAAAATCTTCATATTTCATAAACAGCTATTTATTTTGATTGACAGGCAATTAAGGCAAGCTGCTGGCCTGGATAACCTTTTGTATACTCCAGATGCAGATTTTTCGTGTTTTGCAGACCTAGCACTCACTTCTCCTGAAGATTATTACATTGAAGGACAAGGGTCATTGCTCCAGTAAGGAAAACTAAAAGCTTATGGAGTCATTAACAGTATTCTATATTTTAATTTAGATCAAAGGAACCATGATCTACTTATTTTAAATTTAGTTTGTTGAACGGTAAGGTGGTTTGTTCTCATCATGTACATTGAAGGACAAGGGTAAGTGCTCCAGTTAGGAAAACTAAAAACTTCTTCTGGAGTCATTAACAGTATTCTATATTTTAATTTAGACCAAGGGAACCATGATCTACTTATTTTAAATTTAGTTTGTTGAACAGTAAGGTGGTTTGTGCTCATCAGGTAGAAATTTGACAATATGTGTGTGTGTGTGTGTGTGTGTGTGTGTGTGTGTTTGTGTGCTGGTCTTCACTAGTTATTGGACTTTAGTAATAAAAGTTTCTTCTGACCTTAGACCGGACTTTTGATTCATGATGTAGGAGGCATAGCAGGAAACCGTGATACTTGTTTTAACAGGAAGGAGAATTAAACAAGTTCCGTCAAGTTTAATCTATACAATAAATAAAACTTTGGTTATAGCACATGTGGAAGACAACAAAAATTCGCAGATGATTTGCTGATTTTATAAACAATGTTAGCTTGCTGAACTCTGCCGCCGATACTGTATTTCATTATTGGTTTATGTGCCATATACAATCAGACTTGCAGGAAAACTTATTTGTTACTTTGTTTCACATTTTTCCTCTTCATCTTATTTTTCAGCTTTTACTGGTATGGGATGCCAGTGTCGATATGCAGGGTATGGTTTAGGAGGGAATCTTATACCTTTAACTTATATTTCTACCCAACTTGAGATGGAAAATGAGTTTAAGCTTTCTTATTCCTAAGCTTCATACTTTTCCTTATTCAATATCCGTTTTGGCATCTTCACATGTTTCTATATCTTCACCTTTCAGATGTGTTCTAACACCAGGCGATCCTTACATGCCTTTGCCAAATGATGAAATCATAAAGAGAGTCTACAAACAGGTAGATAGCTTCTAAAACTGCACTTTCTGACAACCAAACTGATTCTAGCATTCACATTCTGTTGCATTAGTGTAAACTTTACCCTGTCTTCAGTTTCTGAGTTATCATTGATTTCAAGTGCTGGGCTTTATTTCATGTTAATACTTTATCGATATTCTCATAATTATTGTGTTTTGTTCCATGGAATAGGTTTTGGCTTTATTCCCGTCCTCCCAGGGATTAGAAATTATTTGGTCATCTGTTGTAAAGATAGGTCGATCATTATACCGTGAAGAACCTGGGAAAGATCTATTCAGACCAGATCAAAAGACGCCTGTGAAAAATTTCTTCCTTGCTGGCTCTTATACAAAACAGGTTACTTTCATCTGCTTTTTTCTAAAATATTTTTAAAGAACCATTTGGTGACCATCCCCACCATAATTAACTTCACGAACATAGCCTTTCTTGTGCTTCTGTTTCTTAATTTTTAGTCTCATGCTTCGCTTTCAGTCATGACTAATGCAACAATTAAACCTTTTTTGTCAAAATGGTAGAACCTCTTTAGTCCATTGTGATCAAAACAAGAACCTGTTTGTTATTCAAATGCAATAGTTGTATTTTTTATACATATTTATTGGCGTAATTTGTATAAGGATGAATTGATGGTATTTTCTACCATAAACTGAGCACGATCCATTTTGAATAGGACTACATAGATAGCATGGAAGGAGCAACTTTATCTGGTAGACAAGCTTCGGCTTATGTATGTGATGCTGGGGAAGAGTTGGTACAATTGAGGAAGACGCTAGCCGCCGTTGAATCTTTGGAAAGCATGGAAACTGCAACAATGACTGATGGGCTGACTCTTGTGTGATACATGAAACAAGTGTAAAAGCGGCCTGGTGATGTTACCTAAATTCTATGTACCAAGTGTCACTAATTTGTCAGCGTACGTGAATTTACTGTTGTTTATTTAAGGCAAAAAAAAAAATCCTAATGTTTATAGTTGACTATTAGTAAAACTTTTACTGTATTAAACCTTAATGTTTTACAAAAGTACAAATTTAAAAGAGAAAATTTAATAGGGATTTGACTAGTTAGTCATTTGTCATGTTAAAATAATAATAGCTTATTTTAGGAATGGATTTAGAATTGATAAAATTATTATATTGATTAATAAATATTTTTAATTAATAAAATATTATACCTATCTTAAATATTTTATCTTTCAAAATTCCTAACTCTAAAACTATAATCCCTAATATTTTCAGCGGTCCCAGCCATAATTTTTCGTCTTAAGAATTAATAAAGCAATCGATAATTAGATTTTAGGTAACAATTAAAAAAATCAAAATAAAACATAAATAAAGATATATCAAAAGAATAAACTAGAAAGAATTCACCAAAAAAAACTAGAAAGAATAAAATCAAATAGAAAAATAAGGGAGAATTACACTTATATAAATCCTTACTCCAATATCATCTTTGATATCATGATTCAATTAGCTTAAAATGGATTTATCTTTTAGATCAATATCATCTTTCAGACTATGAAATTGCACTCTTTCAAGTTACAACTACCCATTATGTTATTGCTTAGCCCATGTTATATTATTGGTTAACTTATATTTCTATTAGTTAACATTCTTTTGGATACATTAGAATCTATAAAATTTCATGAAAGTTTTCACCATAATATTAGAAAGATTATGTACGTATATCTCTAGCGTTCCATTCAACCTATGTAAGTCATAGCCCATCCACAAATATGTTCTCTTGATTGTCTAAAACTGTATTTAAATCAAATCTAAATGTTGACACGAGTAAATCCACTTATATAAATCTCTATTTATAAATCAAATTAAATCAATCCATGCGAAGATAAATACTAAGGAATTTTATATTTAAACATAAAAGATATTTAGCCACGGTCATGTTCAAATCATAACCCAATAGATACTAAAGAAAGCATGATATAAATAATTCTAGATGAAGATCTTTATATTGTTGAGATCTTATTTCTCTAACAAAAACAACTTCAAAATTGACCTCTAGAGGGTTTATAAACCTCCCTTCAACTAACCCAAACCTTTTGGAGAGGACAAAAAGTATCTAGAAGTCTTCTAATGGTTAGGGTTTCTACACTTTAAATATATTTTTTCTGTTTATGCTCTTTTTATTCTTCTAAGGCTCAATGCGTATGTTCTAGACTATAAATCTTTTTATTTCTTTTTTGACAAGCATATAATCTAAGGCATGGCCATGGCTTAGGTTGTGTATTCTTCAAATTTTCTCTACACTGTATGGTCTATCTTTAGTTTATATACTAGGCCACGTCTCCTTCTACATCTGATCAAATTTGGGTGCGAGTATGAGCCAAGTTGTGTTTAACCAAGAATTATGAATTTTTTTTTGAAATAGCCTTCAAATCTTAAAATATCTGTTCCTAAAGTCAAATGCTCTTAATTATATAAAAATTTCAAAAGTCAAGAAAAAAATAAAATAATTTAGCTTGAAAATATAGTAGAATACTTAAGGAAAAATATGCATATTTTCTGCACATAACCCACATTATATCCCTAGACCTTCAGTATTTTCATAAGATACTTTCCCATACAGTTTCAGGGAGAAAAGAGTATTGTTATGGAGACATTAGTGATATATTATATTATGGTATATATTGGAACAAAGATCGTGTAACCTAAATTATTGGTTTGGCATATTGTTGGAGTTGATATGCAATAGGAAGAAGGGAGCCGTATGTTGAGGATCACAATCGACAAGGTAGACAAAGAACCTAGGTCCGAAAATTGACAGTTAGATATGTCATGGCTACTACAGACCATGACATAGTGAGATATCTGGTTTAGTTAGGAAGGTTGGAAGAGTAAATATGTTGTAAGGGTTAGAGACAGACCACGCTAAGGTATTTAACCCTTGTAGAGAGAGACACTGCTGACAATGATGCCCCCATAGTACAGGCATGAAATATGTCTGAGAGAGTAGACATTAATATTGGAAATTGTATCACATGAAGAGACAATGGCGAAGGAGATTGAAAATTTCAAATCGTCAACTCAATAACTAATAAGGGAACAAATCAAAATAACAATTCATCAACTGAATAGACAATATGGCACTCCCTATAATTAAATAAAGTGGAAGAAGTCCTAACTATATATTTCCAATATATCATATTCATCCCACCATTTAAACCCTCTCTACAACCCTAACGTTGGGATGATTTTGATAATGACTCGTCTGATAGTTGATTTCTATATACTATTATCTTATCACGTCCCCATTTATTTGTTTTCTTTGTTTATACTGTTGGTTTATGCCCTACAGCCAATCACTTTGGTTGTAGTTTAGTGACAAATTATTTAAAGGCATTATTTATCT
>JANZXR010038128.1:0-13886 GCA_027575705.1 Erythroxylum echinodendron | reverse complement strand
AGTTGCATTTTTGGAGCAAAAGTTACTGTTCATGTAGTCTTCTTTTATTTTTGAATTTTGAGACTTTGGTGTAATTAAGCTAAGAAAATGCCCACTAAAGCTTTGTAAGAATACATTTTATGATACTAATGAAAGACATGCAGATTTCATAGAAAATGTGTTATTGTTTCCATCGGATTACTTTTTGTGGGTTTCAAATTTTTCATAAGGATAGATTTTATGTGCACTATTTTTGAGGCCAATTCTGGAATGATGTGGAACAAATTGGGTTAAGTAGTCTTCTTGGAAGTTATAGAGGATTTTTGTAGCTTTTCAATGATGCATCATGTACTGTTTTTGGATGTGGGAGTTGAAAGATGTGGATTGTTGAAGTTTGGTGCAGGTGCTGTCAAAATTATAAGTTTCTGGGCATAAACTTTGAATGAACTTTTGACCCTCATAAAGTTTGAAGAAGTTGTGGATTTTCTTTTTATCTTTCTGATGATATGAAGTATGAAATTTTTGGCCCATAGAGTGGAAAGTTATGATGTCTAGAAATTCTGTTACTATTTAAGGTGTTTTTTTTGCAGACAGTTCCTTTGCAGTGGTTTTTAACGTCCTTAGAGACCAATTTTCATGGAAGTTGTAGAGCTTCTTTTTAACTTTTTATTAATATCAAATTTACAGATTTCAGAGTTCTGAGTAAAAAGTTATCGATGTTTAAAGTGGACTGTCGTTTTGATGTGTTGATCTCGCAGCTGCTCGCGAGCGTATCCAGCTCGCGCCTTGCGATCGTAAGGCGGTCGCGAGAGCGGGCATGGTTAGCCACGCAGCTCCTCGCGAATGCGAGATGGTCACGGTCGCGGGCATGCAGTACGCGTCCCATAATCACGAGGCAGTCGCGAGCTCGCGCATCCAGCGAGAGTCTCACGATCGAGAGGGCTTGCGAGCTCGCGCATCCAGCGAGCGCTTCGTGCTCGCGAGGAGGTCACGAGCGTGAGCATTTAGCCGAGCCTCTCGTGGCCGCGACACGGTTGTAGTGTGACGCGGTTTATGCCAATTTTCTGATTTCTTTTCTTTTTGGATTTTTAACCTCTCTCCGCTCTTTTGGCTATAATGTTTTCTTACGACCTCCGATTAATCTGATTTTTGAAGCTTTGGTTTTCTAAGACATTTTTCTACCTCTCCATATAATTTATAAATTTTTTATATTATTTTTGAAATTTAGGGATTAAGTCAAAGTGAAAGGAATCGGATATTTTCTGAACCAAATGAGTATTTTGGTGTTGTTAGATTGAAATTCCTTCATGGCCTACCATTAATTCTGATTGGAGGTAAGTGAAATAAATTCGTTTTTGAGGTTTGACCTGTTGGGGAATTCCTCCCTTGTGGGATGCGCGTCCAGATGTCACGTAGGACGTCAGGCACGCAACTCGCCGGGGTGGGGTTCCAGCACTATGTTTTGTAAAAAAAGAAAACAATATTAGTGACCAAGCTATGTTTTGTCACAACAAGAAAACAAAATTAGTTACGAAACTATGTTTTGTCACAACAAATAGACATATTAGTTACCAACATATGCTTTGTCACAATTACTATTAATTCCTGCCAAAATTATTTTAGAGTCAAATTTCATATGCTTTTAGTGACAAAACTTACTGATAAAATAAAATTTAACACTATTATAATAGTGACAATTTAATTGGGAAAGAAACTAAATTGCTACAATTACTATTGTATTACTGACAAAAATATAAATCATCATAGATAATCTAAACAATAGTTTCAATCAACTGTCTTGTCACTAAAGAAACTCGTACTTGTGACGAAACAATAGTTAGTCATAAAAAATGTCACTAAATTATGAATAGTAATGACCATAGTTATAGTTCGGTTATTGTGACAATATAAAGTAGACACTAACTAATTGAATATTTATTAACAAATTTTTTTTTCATAATAAGTAATATTATGTGACAATAACCTCTTTCGTCACAATAAGAAAACAATTTTAGTGACCAAACTATGTTTTTTCACAACAAATAGAAAATATTAGTTACCAATATATGTTTTGACACAATTACAATTAATTCCCGTCAAAATTATTTTGGCGCCAAATTTCATAGGCTTTTAGTAACAAAACTTAGTAATAAAATAAATTTTAACACTTTTAATATATTAATTGTAACAATTTAATTGTGAAAGAAACTAAATATAAATCATCATAGATAATCCAAATAATAGTGTCAATCATTTGTCTTGTCACAGTAAAAATCGTATTTGTAACGAAATAATAGTTAGTCACAAAAAAATTTTCATTAAATGTCTTAACTCTTGAAATGTCCTTTAATAACTTTTTCCCTTTTCGTTAAGGTCCAAAATTAACTTTAACCCATTCTTTCTTTTTCTTAATAAAATACCTATAAGAAAAATATTAACCTCACATAAAGACCTTAGTTAATATCATTTATTTTTCATTATTATTTTTGGGTTTGACTTCCACCCTGTCTCAGGTTAAACTTTGACTACTAGTCAACTCTTGGTCAAACCCTCAAAACGAACTCGTTTTGAGCTCTAATTTAATCCTCAAGCTATCCTTGAACAATATTATCTAATGCCAAATGAAATAAAATTTAGTTTGGATCTTGGGTGTCACTATTCACCTCAGGATATATTTTTCCTAACCCAAAAAATACTATTAATGAAATCAAGATTTTTGGAGCGTTACAATTCTTCCCCTCTAAAATAAACTTTTGTCCCCAAAATTTACTTGTGTCAAATAGTCATGGAAAAGACTTTCTCATGGTTTTTTCTAGTAGCTTTCTCGACCTCGTAGTTCGTCTATAGTACTTTCATAAGTGGAACTGTCATGTTTCATAGTTGTTTTGTATCTTTTGCTAGAATCTTCACCAGTTTCTCTTCATAAGTTAGATCTGGTTGTATTTTAATATCTTCTAGTTTTATAATGTGTGATGGATCAGACCGATGTTTCCTTAACATAGACTTATGGAAGACATAATGAATCTTTTTTGTATCTTGACACAATGCTAAGCTAGAGGCTATTAATCCCACATGCTCAATAATCTTAAATGGACCAATGAATCTAAGGCTTAACTTACCCTTCTTACTAAATCGAAACACTTTCTTCCATGGTGAAGCTTTCAAGAAAACCTTGTCACCCGCAGCATATTCAACATCCTTTCTCTTCAAATCTGCATATGGTTTTTGGCAATCAGAAGCAACTTTCAACCTTTCCTTTATAATTTTCACCTTATCATTGATTTCCTTTATCAATTTTGGACCCATGCTTTAGCTTTCACTTAGTTCTGTCAAACATAAGGGTGTTCTGCACTTTCTACCATAAAGAACCTCATACAGTGTCATTTGTATGCTTGCTTGATAGCTATTATTGTATGCAAATTCAATCAATGGGAGGTGTTCATCCTAACTTTATTTAAAATTGATAACATAACTCCTAAGTATATCTTCTAGCACCTGAATCACTCTTTTTGATTGTCCATCTGTTTGAGGATGAAAAGTTCTACTAAAATTTAGCTTAGTACCCAAGGCCTCATGTAATTTCTTCCAAATCTTAAGGTGAATCTTAGATCCTAGTTTGATATGATAGAAGATGGCACTCCATGCAATTATGCTATTCTATGCAATCATACTATCTCACTGATGTGTAATTATGTATATTTTGAGAGTTGGTAGTCAGTTCTAACAGTTAAGAAGTGAGCTAAATTGGTCAATCTGTCTATAATCACCCATACAACATTATGCTTCTACCTATATTGAGGCAAACCGGACACAAAATCCATCATGATTCGATATTATTTCTATTTTGATATTGCTATTAGATGAAGTAAACCTAATGGAATTTGACGTTCTACTTTTACTTGTTGGCTTGTAAGACACTTGGTAACATAATCTGCAATGTCTCTCTTCATAACTGACCACCAATATTATGTCTTCAAATCTTGGTACATTTTAGTACTTTCTAGGTGTGCAACATATGAACTACTATGTACTTCCTTCATGATGTTCTTTTTAAGCTAATCATCATTTGGGACACAAATTTTATCTCTGTGATATAAGTAGTCATCCTCTTTGATTTTGTATTCACTATCTTTCCCCTCCTGAATTTGTTAAAGAATGGTAACTAGCTTTTCATCTTGTTTCTTTGCTTCCTTCACTTATTGTAACAAGTTTGGTTTGAGCCTTAACTCAGTTACAATGGCTTCATTACTAACTACAAACAATCTACCATTCATTGCTCTTAAAGCTGATAATGATTTACTATTAAGAACGTTGGCTACAAAATTTTCTTTATCTGGATGATAGTCAATAATGCAATGATAATCTTTAATCAACTCTATCCATCTTCTTTGCCTTAAGTTCAAATATTTCTATGTAGGCAAATAATTAAGACTTTTTTTGATCTGTGCAAATATAACTTTTTTTCCATATAAGTAATGCCTCTAAATCTTCAAACCAAAGACAATAGTTGCTAACTCCAAATCATAGGTTGGGTGGTTCCTTTCATGAGGCTTAAGTTACCTAGAAGCATAAGCAACTACCTTTCCCTTTTGCATAAGTATAGATCTAAGCCTGTTATGTTCGGAATCACTGTAGATCATGAAGTCTCTCCCAGGTACATATTGTATAAGAATAAGCACTTTAGTCAATATGGTCTTTAGGTTCTCAAAGATTTCCTAAATTTGTCACTCCATATGAATTTTGCATTCTTTTAAAGTAACTTAGTTAAAGATGTTGCGGTTATGGAGAATCCTTTAACAAATCTTCTATAGTATCCTACCAAACCTAAGAAACTTATAATCTTTGTAGCATTCTTAGGTGGCTTCCATTCTAGAATGGCTTCAATCGTTTTAGGATCAACTCTAATCCCATCTATTGTATGAAATAACCAAGGAAAGAAACTTCATCAAGCCAAAATTCATATTTACTGAACTTAGCATATAGTTGTTTATCCTTAAAATCTACAAAATAATTCTCAAATGCTCATTATACTCTTATTGGTTCTTAGAATAAACTAAGATATTATCAATGAAGACTACCACAAATTTATCCAAGTAAGGATGGAAAATACGATTCATGAGATCCATAAAGGCTGCTGGAGCATTTGTGAGTCCAAAAGACATCACCAAAAATTCATAATGCCCGTATCTCATTCTAAAACTTAACTTCGATACATCTGTTTACTTTACTCTTAACTGGTAATATCCTAATTTCAAATCAATCTTAGAGAAAATACCTGCACCTTTAAGCTGATCAAAAGGGTCATCTATTCTAAGCATTGGATTTTTATTCTTCACGTTCACTTTATTCAGTTTTCTGTAATCTACACATAACATAAGAAACCTATCTTTCTTTTTGACAAATAACATAGGTGCACCCTAAAAAGACACACTAGGGTGTATAAAACCCTGCACAGAATTTCTTACAACTGGATTTAAAGTTCTGTGGTTTCCATCTGATGTGGGGCAATGGATATTGATGTTGTACCGGGTATCACATCAATAAAAAAATCAACTTCTCTTTCTGGTGGTAACCATGACAACTCCTCAGGTGATACATCCTGGAAGTCATATACAGTTGGGATATCTTGAATTTTTAGGATCATTCTTTTCAGATTCAAGAAAATAAGCTAAGTTGGCTGCACACCCCTTTTTAATAAGCCTTTTTACTATAGTCACTGATATAACATTAGAGAGAAATTTTAACCTTTTTCTAATAACCATGATCTCATCAATATCAATTGATCTAAGTGTGATTCTTTTAACATGACAATCTATTATTGCATGATGTCTAAATAGCTAATCCATATCAAACATCACATTAAATTCACGGAAAGCTAGTTTAATCAAATCACAAGAAATTTATAACCTTGTATTCTTAACAGAAAATTCTTGTAGTCCTTATTTACCACCATACTATAACCCAAAGGATTTGTAACTAGATTATCATGTTCAAGAGTGTCAACAAGTAACTCCATATTTTCAAGCAATGGCATACATATATAAGAATGTGTAGATCCTGGGTCTATTAATGAACAAACAGGAATGTCAAAGATAGTAAAAGTAGCCATAATCACATATGGGGCATCCTGGTTATCACGAGCCTGTATAGAATATGCAAGAGCTAGAGTATGGGCATTAGGTTCATCAACTATCTTTGATATGACCCTCTAACCACCAGCACTAGTACTAGCTCCCGTGCTTCTACCTCTACCCTTCGGAGTTGGAGGAACTGGTTTCTCTACTTAACTACCTATTTAATACCATCTACTAGGGTAATCTTTCTGAAAATGCTCCATAGATCCATATCGTAGGCATGCTCACAACACCTTCCAATATTGTTCGCCATGTTTCATCCCATAATGATCACATGGGGTAACTACCCTATGTCCTGACCCACGTGCTGTACTAGCTACAGATGGGGCCAACTGTCCTGCCTTAACCGTTGATCTCTAACTCTGTCTTAAATGGAAGTAGAATGTCCATGTTTGTGTTGGAGGGTGAGACCTTGAACTCTTTTACTTCTTACTAGCTGAGAAGGATGAACTAGATTGTATCTGACTCTTCTTCTGTTGTCCCCAATTTATCTATTTTTGTTCATCAATATTAACCTTTTCAATCCTCAAGGTTGCTTTCACCATCTCTCTATAATCTCTAATCTGTAGTGCAATAAAGAGTTTCTTAATTTCATATGGAGGCCTGTTTCAAATCTCTTACACTTATCTGTCCCTGTAGGAATTAATCTCTCCACATATATACTCAATTTATCAAACTCTTTCTCATATTATGATATTGTCTTATACCTATGTTTCAAATGAAGGAATGCATCCCTCATCTCACCCTTATAAGTCTCCCCTACATATTTATCTACAAATTGAGACAAAAAGTACACCCAAATAAGATCCTGTGGTGGTACAAGTCTTTTAATGGACTCCACCATTGATATATTGGTCCCTGAAGAAGACCATCTGCATACTGTAATCTCTCTTCTGGTGTGCAATGGAGAAGATAAAAAATTCTCTTTATCTTGATTAGCCAAAACTTAGCATCTGGAGCAGTAACTTATGACTCCCATACAAAATCCTCTACTCCTAACCTTTTGGCTTTCTCCAATGTAAAATTCTATAGTGGAAGAGATGGTTATGGCTGTATAGGAAGTGTAGCAACCATCTGTTGTTTCATACAGTTCACCATAGTTTAGAAAAAATCTACCAGGTTAGGAACTAGTTAACCCGCAAGTTATGGTACGGGTTGTGCTGTCTGCCCCATAATGCCCTTATCTGTATCATTAGCGAAGGCATGACTTTCCTCCTCTCCCTAAGCGGCTCCCAGAGTGCCTGGTTCCATTCTTCAGTCTATAACAGACAAAACGGGTGGATCGATATTAGGTTCACATCATATTGTTATATAATCTGTAATTTGGCAGGTACACAATTCACTTTTTCTTTATTTACTTAATTATAGAACCAAAATTGCTTAAACCGAGCTTTGATACCACTAAATGTAACACCCCATACTCGATAAGGGAATTGGCATATCTAGTGTTACCATGTTCTTAAATACCTAATACTTCAAACCACAACATTTGTTATTTAAAACCTTATTATTTTAGCAATTGCTATTCACTTTATAAAAGTTTTAACAAAATTTCTTCTATATTTACTTAAAACCTCTTGCAAAAAAATTCAATACATTTCTCATGCAAGCTCCTCAACTATCCATCTACATGTTAAACTCCTTCGAAAAATAATTTACCCATCCTCCAATACATTTCAACTCGTCTAAACTAAATTTCATACATAACTTTCATATGTAATTCATAATAAAATTATGTAATCCCTCACTTCTTTACATGTACAAGACATAAACAAAAGCAAAAAAAACATTTTGTAGTACATCCACCTCTAAGTCTTTCGAGATCCTCTATATGACTCTTGTATTATAGTAGATCCACCATATCTTTCTTCTAAGTCTCTTCAAAACCCACACTCAGAAAGAAAATCCACAAGCTAAGCTATAGGCTTAGTAGTGTTCGAACAATTTCATTTCTCATTCAATTCAATTCATTCATCCATAACATGCATAATATATCATATTTTTAAAATATAAATATCTTCGTTTATTTCTAAGGATAAATAAGCATTTAAAATCAAGTTATGAAATACATTCATGTATCTATTTTAGTAATTCATATCTAATTACACAATGATGACTAAATTATACAATTTAATTTACAATAAATTACTATTTTCATTTGAAGTTCTTTAATGATTGTGTGTGTGTGTGTGTGTGTGTGTGTGTGTGTGTGTGTGTGTGTACGTGCGTGCGTGCGTGCGTGCGTGTGTGTCTATATATATATATGTAATTGCCCCAAAGTAAAATCCAACGGAATTGTATTGCCGAGTCAGATAAGTTGGATTTTAAAATATGGGACCAAGTTTTAGGAACCATACAGTCTTTTTTTTAATATTTACATATCAAGACTGAGCTCTTAGAGTTTTACAGCTTATAACACAAATCAAATATCTTACACTAGAACCAGGCTGTCGGAGCCATACAGTCTAATAACATATATCATGACGCAATACTTTTAACTCCCCAATTAGCATGCCAACCTTATCACATTCTTCTATTTCCTATATATTTTACTAGGGGTAAATCTAATTAAATTTCATTGAAATTTAATAATAAACACTCATAATAGCCAATTCAAGCTATTCCATATTCGAGCAAAAGTAAATGTCACTTCGTAATGTCTTTGTTTTTTCATTATTGGTTTTAATTTAGTCCATATAACATTCAAGACATATTCTTATTACCAATTAGTCGAAAATAATATGTATATCGATTTTCCAAATTCAACATATGTACGTCAATTAGGGAAATTACAAATTATAAGTCCAAAATCCAAATTAATCACATATACTACTTCATTTACAATCCAATTAAATATTTTTAACAACAATTTCATAAACTCCCAATTTTATCTAAAGAACCCTAAATTACCTAATACATAATTTTAGGGAAAAATAGAATTACAAGAACACGTACCAAATTGATGTCCAAATCTTTCTCTTTCTCTCTCTCTACCAAATCATCATCTTTATCTTCATAATATTGCATAACAAATTCAATTTCATGCATTTTATTCACTAATGTATGAATCTATACCAAAATCATATACTAAAAACAACAAAACTCCATTAACTTACCTTATAAATTTTCGAGTATTATTCATCAAGAACACCTATATACATTTTCTTCTTCTTTTCCTAAACTTTTTGTTGATATAGTGAGTTTAGGGACCCTAGGTTGATGATTTAGTGTGTAATAGGTGATTTGGGGGTTAAAAATAAAGAAAGTTGGCTTGAAAATGAAAGAAAAAAGAAGAAAAAAGAAGGAGGCTTGTTCTTGGCTATCTTTGGTGAAGAAGAATGTGTTAGGTGGCAATTAATGTCCTGTGGTCTGTTAGTAACTTTTTTCCCTTTTTTAAAAGATCCGAATTTAATTTGACTTTTAATCCATTATTTCTTTTTCTCAATAAAAATACCTTTAAGAAAAATATCAACCTCACATAAAGACCTTAATTAATATCATTTATTTTTCATTATTATTTTCGAGCTTGACTTTCACTATTTCTCTGGTCAAACTTTGACCACTAGTCAACTCTTGGTCAAATCGTGAAAACGAACTCGTTTTGAGCTCTAAATTGATCCTTAGGCTATCCTTGAACAACATTATCTGATGCCAAATAAAATAAAATGTAATTCTAGTAGATAAAATGTAGAAATAAGGGGAAAATGCAACTATTCAGAGGAAAAGAAGAAAGCATTGTTAGATAGGAGGATACTTACTCACCCGATGTCTCCATCTCAAAAACTCAACAAAAATCTAATGATATATGCATCAAATCTCATCAAAATGGAAGAGATAAGAGGGAAATCACCAAAAATCCAACACTGTATGGTAGTTGGGGTGTGTTTCATGAGTCTATACAAAAATAGTATCTTGGGAGGAGAAAGAGGAATAAGTAATCCATGCAAATGTGAGACGTCAAAGAGGAATTTTCATCTATCAAAGGTGATTAAAGCAAGGAGCTAGCACGAAGAGGTGTGGGAGTGACACTGAGATTGAGCTGGTTTATGACTAGTAGAGGAAGAAATTCCAAACCTTTAGGGTTGTTTCGAGATCTCTGAAGGTAGAAAAATTGAATGAGTTTTGTAAAATCTTCCCCTTTTCGTTTATGATTTCCTTTACTTAGTTGATTTTACTTATTAAATTTAGTTTATAAATGCACTTTGAATATTTGGATTATTAATTTTTTGAGTTCATTGACTTAATACCAGGTTAATTTAGTACTTATACAATGTATGAATTCTTTAATTTCTGATTCATATTCTTTATATGATTAGAGATATCCTTGATTCTATGAATGTGATACTAAAATCATTACTTCATAACTCGTTGTATAAACTGGAATTTATTTGTTCTTCAAATAAATTATTGGTGGCTGGATGTAACTCTTAGCTCATAATGCACTTTGAGTTAGAATTGAGTTAGTTTGATTCTAGAAATTGAAGGGAGGCAAGTAGGAGCTAGTTAGTTAGTTTTCTATGCTTCACTTGTTAAATAACTCGGATGATCCTAGTATATCAAATTGTATGGCTAAACTGAATTTTAAACATTATTTGTCCACTTATATATATTAGATTAAATTAGAATAAATTTAGAAGTTGTTTCTTTATTTTGATTATATTCAGTTCAAAATTCATAAATCTTTTTTTATATACGTACATTTACTTCTGATTAATACATAGGTTTTGAAGTTGTCGCAAATTGCTTACATTGAAGTTTAAAATGGAACAAATTAATTGATTCATAACAAAATGAAAATTTTAGGAGAAGAATGATGACTTTTCCAAATGTCGTCCAAGTTGCCAAAAATATTTCAAATTATTATTAAGATGTGTTTTAAGTTTAGGACAACAAATTAAATGTATAAATACATACTTCTTGTTTTACATATCATTTGACTTGTCTTTTAAATTACCTAAGTTGTAAACTATCTATCCAAATTGGATTGAGTTTGGAAGTAATTTAGAAGTTGTATTTTTTTTAATTTTTATTTTTTCTTTATTCTAAGTTTTAAGATTGCTTGTATGACATAATGAAATTCGCTAGCATTTAAATGATGAATAAATAATTTAAGGGTTGATTAAATTAGATCATAAATTTTTTATGTTGAAGTAAGGAAAATTCATATTTCATGTTTTATGATTAATACTGGCTATTTTGAGTTCTACATTGATTTTTATTGAGTTATAAAATAATTTGTCATCTTTTTGAATATTGGTTGAATGATTTTTTTAAGCTGCGTCATACATTCATTTTGTTAAGTTTTGATGTTGTATCTTACTAATATGGTTAAAGAGGACATTACATGAGTTTTGATGATGTTTATATTTTGTTATGGAATACCTTTAGTATAAGCAAAATTGTAAAAATGTAATTGTCTCTTTGAAAGGATTATAATTAAGAAACTAAATTAGTAAAATAAGTTTCTTCGTAGGGTTGACCCTTATTTGCCATATGCCAAATTGATTAATAAATTGAAATTAAAATAAGGATTTAATTTATATATGCCTAAGAGCACATATCATCTTATAATAGGTGAATATGAGTGCCAATTCCATAAGGACTACAACCAATAATATTAATAAAGTTTTTATCATCTAATATGATAAAATGAATAATTAACTTTAAATATGTAGTTAACTAAACTAAATAACTAAAATAAAATAGCAAAACCAAAGAAATGAGCAAGAATAAAGAAAATGAAGAAAAACAAGATCCAAATAAGAATTCCTCTAGACCCTTTATATTCTTATATTTATCTTGATTCAATAGTAAATGTCAGGAGCCGTTTCCAGACCCCAACTTTCATGCAGAATATTATAATACGTGAACATTTTTTCCAATAGAGAACACCTTGACCATTATCAGTTCACCGTCCTTTCTCTGTATAACACACATTGATCACCCATACTTGCATTCAAAACTCCCCTTTCTAACTCAGCTCCGCTCTTCGGCTATCCATCTATCCCTTTCAACCTGAATACCTCAAGGAACAACGTTGGTGAGTCCACACTTTACATATATACATGTTTCGGGGCTGTTGGCATAACTTTTGCTATAGACATCCAATTTAGGGTTTCTTTGGATAGTTTGAAAGAGGATTTTAAGACTTACAACTTTCATGAAGACCCGAAGGCCAATTTTAACTTCTGAATGATCAAAAATAGGACAGAAGATAACCATAAAGAGTAACCAGACGATATCCTGAACAGTAACACAGAGGAAGTCTGTGAACAGTAACACAGATGATACTCGTGAACAGTAATATAGAGGAAGTCTGTGAACAATAACACAGACGAATCTGTGTACAGTAACACAGACGATATTCTTTAGCTCATATAACTTCTTAACTTCTTCTTATAATCCTTGGCCTAAGATTTATCCTCTGTGCTCTATCCTCTGTGGTTGACTTTTATCTTATGTGTTGACCACTTATTGTCTGTGGTCTATTCTCTGTGTTCTATCCTCTATAGTTGACTTTCATCTTCTGGGTTAACCATTTATCGTCTGTGGACTATCCTCTGTGTTCTATCTTCTGTACGATGACGTGTCCTCTGCGTTCTTAAGTCATCACAGACGATACTTCTACTTTTGATTCATCCTTTCCTCTGTGTTCTGACGTCAGTACAGAGGATACTTCTCCTTACTAATCCCCTTGCCTCTATGTTCTGCCATCAGCACTGACGATACTTCTCCTTCATATTTTTCCTTGCCTCTGTGTTCTAACTTTAGCACAGACGATACTTCTCCTTGCCTCTGTGTTCTAACGTCAGCACAGACGATTCCTGTCATCTTTGTTTTTCACATGCAATCCTTCCCACTCTTACGTGCTATTCTAAAACTAACACCAGTTGGCAAATTCGTCAAGCAAAACATACACATACACATTTCATTATCCAAACCTTTAAAATAGCAGAATCATACCATAGAATTCAATTTCATTGTATCCATTTTTAAAACATAGTCAGAGTTATTACAAAACAAATTACACATTAACTTAAACCAAAATAAAAAAATGGTCCATGATGATATGCCAAATAAGCTATTACAAGACTGACTTAGTCCAAATGTCTTTAACTAATGAGGAGGTTTTGATGCCTTGCAGGGATCACTATTGTCTTAGTTTGCACATAAGGAGGGAAGAAAAGGGGGTTGAGCTACACAGTTCAGTGGCTAATATACTTATAGCCATCATTAATCAGCACAAACTCAAGCACATATATATGTATATAAAGACACTAAACAATTCAGT
Source organism: Erythroxylum echinodendron (assembly GCA_027575705.1). Lineage (NCBI taxonomy): Eukaryota > Viridiplantae > Streptophyta > Magnoliopsida > Malpighiales > Erythroxylaceae > Erythroxylum > Erythroxylum echinodendron. The sequence goes on along the minus strand of JANZXR010038128.1, from coordinate 482 downwards.
TATTTTTAAGTAATCAGAATAGAGCAGAACACGTAACATCCAAATGCATCATACTTGACAAATTATAGATGCACTACACGGACAAATAGCGTGAGGGTTCCGTGGAAAGAATGGAGAAACTGAAGCTTACCCCATGAATAGAATGAGTCCTTCTTTTTGGAGCTCATATGCCACAAGTGGGCAGCCAGGAGAAGGCTCTTGTCAACGTGCACGTGACGAACATAATGGTTCCACTCTTGCCCAAACAAGGCACATATTCGTTTCTTGCATTTTCATATTTTTGTGCTTCTTATGCTTTTCCAAATGTACAGAATGCAATGACATTTTTAAGGCATATTAGAGTCAAAGTTCATAAATCATATGCATTTTCAGTAATCACTCTTTTTAGCAAATTGCACATACATGCACACATATATAGGCAAGAATCTGCCCAATCACACAATAACTATAAATACATTACCCACCAAAATGCTTGACAACAA
>JANZXR010038107.1:0-13887 GCA_027575705.1 Erythroxylum echinodendron | reverse complement strand
TTAATTCCGTGTTTTGTGTAGAACTCTGCGAAAAAGTTTAAACGATCTATTCAACCCCCCTTCTAGATCGCTTTCAACATGTGTCCACTTGACACTCTTCTACGACATTGTACCACCTGCAAAACAAAAATGTAACCTTAATTGGACTTTTGATTATCTGGACTCATAGCTAAATTCTGAATCTATATTCCATACGAGGTTTAGATTGTTGACTTTTTTACATGTCAACATATAATCTTTGGTTTCCTTTAAGTATCTCAACACTCATTTAACTACATTTCAGTGGTCTATCCCTGGGTTAGTTGAATATCAACCCAATAGTCCAATAATAAATGCAACTTCAGCCTAGTGCACACCTAGGCATACGTCAAGTTATCGACTGCATTAGAATACGAAACATTCCTCATAGCCTCTCTCTTTACTTTATTCTTTGGACACTATGCCAAAGATAATCTCTCATTATGAGAGATTGGTGCTACAATAGGTTTATAGTCTGCCATATTAAACCTTTGTAACACTAGCTCAATGCATGCACTCTGTGAGAAGCGTAATGAGTGTTAAGATTTGTCCCGGTGAATCTACATACCTAAGACAAAAGATGCTTCACCAATTAAGATCCTTTATATCAAATGCTTGACCAAAGGTTGCTTAACCTTATGCATCATAGTCAAGTCATTCGATGTGAGCAATATATCATCCGCATACAATAATAGGAAGATAACTTTACTCCTCTTGACCTTGTAGTACAAGCATCATTTAACTTTATTTTTCACGAAGCAGAAAGAGGTCACAACCTCATCAAATATAAGGTACCAGTTTCAGGAGGTTTGATGTAAACCATATATTGATTTACTTAACATAAAAATCATGTCCATTCCATCTAGATCCTGAAGTTGTTCCAAATAGAACTCTTCATAAAGGTTTTTATTTAGGAAAGTAGTTTTGACAGCCATCTGATGTGACCTTATATCATCATGAGCTACAATTATCATAATCACTCATAATGTATCCTTCGAGGATACGGGAGAGAAGGTAACTATAAAGTCAAACCTTTCTCTCTGAGTGAACCACCTGGCAACTGTATATGAGGATGAGGGATAGTGTCAAAGAGTAAGTGGTGTCAGCTCAGTGAAGCCTTGTATAAAACTATTATTGTTAGTGAAATAATTAAACTGGGTGAGGGTCTCGCAGAAGTGGGTAAGGTGTGTCAAACTACGCTACTAAATTTTTGGTGTTGATTTATATTTGGCTTTTAATTTTTCTGATTTTTGATTGTGCTAGAAACGATTGCGGTAAATTGAAGTTTTTTGTAAAACTACTGCACCCCTTCAGATTTTTCAATTGGTATCAGAGCAGGTCACCGAATCAAAAATTGGTACATTAAGTTAGTGCAGATCCTTGTTTCGCAATTATGACTATAAGAGAAGGGGCATCAATCATAAGGTCATTGTTATTAGATGGTTAAAATTATCCTACTTGGAAATCCCAGATGAGAGTATTCATTCAGGCACAAGGAATAAAAGCATATAACTTAGTTTTAAATGGCTGAACACATCCTGTGACGATTGATTAAAATGGCGAAGCAGTACTTAAAGATGCATCTGAGTAGACAAGGGATGAAGAAGAGAGAGCATTTGGAAATTCTCAAACCTTGCACGCCATCTTTAGTGCCATTGATGAAAGTCGTTTTGCTATGATATTAGCTTATGAATCAGCGAAAGAAGCATAGGATACTTTGTAGACTATACATGAAGGATCGAAATATGTGATAACCTTAAAACTTCAGATGTTAGATGTAAATGTGAGATTTGAAGAGCTAAAGATGGATGAGAGTGAAACCATTGGAGACTTCCATGAGAAACTATATGACATAGCAAACTAAGCACATCAACTCGGGAAGAAGTACTCTAACCTGAAACTGGTTAAGAAGACATTGAGATCGTTGCCTCTGAGGTTCATACCAAAAATTGTAGCCATTGAAAAATTTTATGATATCATTGGATTGTATTTGGATAAGGTAATTAGGATTCTTACTAACTTTGAGATGAATTTGTTGAGAGATAATTGAGATAAGAACAAAGGATTGGCATTGCAAGCCAAGATTGGTAAAGTCATGAATGACTTAAGAGATAAATCTGATGAGAATGAGGATATAAAGTTATTGACAAGAAATTTCAACAATTGGTTAAAGAAAGTGAAGAAGGATAGATCCAATTTTAGGTAAAACGGTGGGAGCTCATCGAATAATAATTTCAAACAATGAGGAAAAACTTAAAAGGGTGAAAGAAAATGGAAGAAAATTCAATGTCATGCTTGTCAAGGCTTTAGACATATGCAAGCAGAATGTGTTAACACCTTAAAGAAGAGAAAAGGGAAGTCCTATACAAGCATTTGGAGTGAGAATGAATCCGAAAGTGAGTATGGTAGTGAAGAAGAAGCCATAAATAGTGCTACATTAGTTGTTTTATACAGCAAAAATCCAGTTGTTTGCTTTACAGCAACCAAAAAGGAAGTAACCGATGATAAAAATGTGAGGAAATTGGAAAATTCTAAGAAAAAATCAGAAAAATAAGCTCAAAGCTTAATCTCAGATTATGACAGTGATGATGGTACTTCACATGAAAAAAAGGAAGATATTTATGAAACCTATGAGTTAATATATGCTAAATGGGTCCAAACATGTAAGAAAAATGAGAAGTTGGAGGAAAACTCTACCATAAAGAACATCATTCAAGACCTTGAGAAGAAGTTGTTATCTACAATAGATGAGCTTAATGAAACAAAGTTGAAGCTCGTCAGTACGAAAAAGGGAATAAGAATGTTAAATGGAGGTACTGAAAAGCTAGAAAAGTTGTTTGTAATTGGTAAGACTAGAGGAGACCTTCAAGGAATTGGCTATAAAGATTAATGTTCCAAGCCAAATAATGAGAAAATTGGTACGACCAGATCTGTCCAAGGAGAAATCTCAAAGAAAAATCGGAGGTTCACACTTATATGTCACTTTTATGGAGTAATTAGACACATAAGATCAAAATGTTATAAGTTATTACAAATGATATTTCAAAGGGGTCAAAACTGAAAATCTAGATACTCTCTATTAAATTTCTAGCAGCTACCCATATTACCAAAGCACTCTTGGGTTAGAAAGGATTAAGTACAAGCATAAAGACGTAGTGAAGGAAAAACAAGAAATTGTCCAAATTCATAGTTAGTTACTAATTTGGAAGAAATTGTTCAAACTGAGGATAAGTCGGTTACTTCAAATGAAGAAATCAACCAGACAGTTTATGATCGAGATAATGTGACGAGGAATAAACTCAGGTTTTAATTTCTTCGACGTGAACAGGGACTATATGCTTTACATTTTTGAAGTATAGTTTGATGTTATTTATTAAAAACAAAAATATAAAAAATGATTCAAAGGAGTTATCATTTAGGCTTTTTGAGTTTTTATTTATGGGTTTTCTAAGGTTCAGTTGATTTATGTGTACATGAGGCTATGTTTGATGACGGGTTTATATTTTTGATCAGTCTTATGAAGATGGAATTGAAGTGATTCTTATGTTTCTTTATTCACTAAGATTGATCATAATAAAGAATTCTTGTTTTGACATTGTTTTATCCCAAAGGAGAGACATCAAATTATTTTTGGTGATTGTTCAATTCAAGGGGAGATTTTAAGGCATCTTAGTGACTATTAGTCTTGCTTTCTAGTATCTTTTTGTTCCAAGGGGGAGAAATTTAGATAATTGTTCTTTATTGTTTCTTTGGATGTTTCTTAAACTTGAAGAATTTGATGGATGTTCTTTAGAACTTGATGTTGGATTAAGGGGAGTTTCTTATTTGTGACAAAAATGCCAAAAGGGGGAGATTGTTAAGATATTTATTATATATCTTATTCTTTAATTTTAGCATTTTTGATTATTGGATCTTTAAGATAATGCAAGTCTTAAAATCTAAATTAAAATGAGGTATAACAAACTGATACCTTATTATTTGAATTAGATTTTTAGATAATTGTTTAAGTGTGAAAGAAGTCCATTTTGAAAAGGATAATGTGTGGACGACATTGTTGTGCATTTAAAAGAAGTCCATTTTGAAAAGGATAATGTGTGGATAACATGTTGTGCATTTGGAGGACACCATGAGATTGCTAAAGATCACCTTGCGTGTGTGACTCCAAGTTAGGACTTTTGGCTTGCATCTAGACTCCTTATATGAATGATTTGGTTATTGCTTGGTTTAGTGTTGGCCGTAGGTGGGGGTTTCTTATTGGTTGCACTATGGATGTATTGATGATTGTGAACTACTTATCGTTGGTTATTAATCTGACGGAAGGGCTACTGGGCTAACTTCACGTTGATGTTTATTCCATCTTGGTGCTATAGTTTTTATTAATCAACTAAGAGAAGACTTCTTTGTGAAGAGGTTATCTAGCTTATGTATGTGTCCATGGTGGTCTTTCATGGTGGTTCTCTTTTTTTTATTATTGCTAAAAAATACTTGATTGCCAAATAGGAGATGATTTTCATATAGGTTGGGGGTTTTTGTGGATATTATGTGTTTGTTTAGCAACTGCGTATAGAGGGCTGCGTGATTGTTCATTTTGGGTGATTTAGGTAGCTGCATTTTCCTCTGTTTTGAACGTCCATTAAGAGCAATTGGGTAGTTGGTTTTTCTAGGTATTACTGAATTTTTCTGTTAAGGATTACGTAATTTTGTGGTTGTCGTTTTTGGTGTTGGTGTGCGAAAATTCTAGAAGTTTTCATGACTTTGTAGCTACTGTTTTTGTTGTTGGTTTGGGGAGAAAAACTTTAGTAGTTGTCTTGGTTGTCACAGCTCTATTGGGTTTAACATTTCAGTGATGAAATGTTTGTTGATTTGAGACATTTTGTGACTGTTGTGCGTGGGGTGTTTCAGTGACTATATCGAATATTCATAGCAGATTTCTTGGTTGACAAATTCCCGCTCTTTTGTTGATGAAGCAGCATATTTAGGAGAGCTGCTTTTTATCTCAAGTGTTTTCATTTATGTTAAATTTGTTTAGTCACTTGAATTGTTTATTTTATTTCTTTTTTGTTAAACATTGTCTGAGAAAATCCTCTGTTGAGGTTAGTACTAGGCGGTCGTACTATTAGGTTTGAAATTATTTCATAGGTTATGAGGACAAGGGATGGTGTCAAAGGTTAAGTTATGTCGGTTTAGTAAAACCTTGTATAAAACTAATGTTGTTAATGAAAGAATTAAGCTAGATGAGGGCCTCACAGACGTATACAAGGTGTGCCGAAATGCATTACCAAATTTTTGGTGTTGATTTATATTTGTGTTTTTAATTTTTCTAATTTTTTATTGTACTAGAAACGACTGCGATAAATCAAAGTTTTTTGCGAAACTACTACATCCCTTTTGATTTTTAATCCCCCAAATGCTCTGTCTCTCATGTTCGCCACTAGTGACACTTCCCTCTCCATCAACCTCTCCCTCCAATTCACAATAGACAAATCTTTTGAAAATTTGTCCAACAGTTATCCATTTCTTGTTGTTATGCTCCTAGTGTTGCAAGGTATTATCCCCTTTGCTGATAATCTTTAGCACGATCTTCTTCATACAATTTGAGGAAAGATTCAAAATGTTGTTAAAAAGAAGTCAATCTACCATAACGGTTGGATCCTGTTTTTATGATTTTTATATTTTTTATTTTATTAAATTATCAAGCATGAAATAAATTAGAATTTATGAATTAGAAATGTTTGGAGTTTAATATGTATATTATGAATTTTATATGGTGGTATGAATTAAAAGAAAGAATTAAAAATAAAGTGAAGGAGTTAGTGGGAATTTCATTAAATAAGGAAGGGCAAAATTGAAAAATAAAAAAATTGTCTTAAGTTAATAAGACAAAGAAGAGAGGAGTCGTGAGTATTAAGGAAGAAAAGAAGGAGAGAGTTGTGGAAGAGACTAAAAGGAGAGAAGGAGAAAGAAAGGGAAGGAGAAAGAAAGAAAGAAAGAAAAAGGAGAGAGAAGAAGGAAAAGTTTAGGTGAGTTCTTCTTTGTCTATTCTTTTTGTTTTGATAGAAGAAGGAAGTGGAGAAACTAGGTTTTTATATGATGAAGATGAATATGATGAAGATGAAGAAAGAAAGAAGAAGAACAAGAGGTTGATGTTTTCTTTAGATTTTTTTGAAACCTCATCTAGATCTTACTTTTTCTAGTTAGATAAAATCAAGAATAGATTAAGTTTAAGCTTATTCATGGATAGTTAGGTTTAAGGAAAGCTTCATGTATATGTTGATGAAATGAAATATGATTGTTCTTAGGTAATCAAGAATATCGACGTCAAGAGCAAGGAGAACAGCAAGCTTAATTTTGGAAATATCAAGTTAAATAGGTGGGCAATATGTTTATAGTTTTGTGATGATGAGCTAAAATAATTATGTGTATGTATGATGAATATGTTTGCTTTATTCATTGTGAATGTGGGAAGATATTTCGTGAATGTATATTATGATGCTTTGTATAAATTCTGTTACTTTTGTGTGAAGGACAAACAGAAAATTTAAGAAGCATGAAAGCATGAATATATTATGAAATGAATGAGCATTGAAAAACTTGTTATGTGGGCAAGAGAGGAATCCGTTTCGTTTGTCTCGTGCACGATGACCTATAGCCTTCTCCCGGCTGCCCACTTGTGGCCACGAGATCTTGAGAAATTGGACTCGTTTCGTTTCACAGTGTAAACTTTGGTTTCGCCGTTTCGTTCCACGGAACTCTCGAGCCATTATGTTGTGCATTGCATTTTTGATATGTTAAGTTATGTTGTAATTTGAGTGTTATGCTTTGATGATAAGTGTTCCCATATAAGCATTTATATATGTTTGTGTGCAGTTCATTATCACTGACTATAAATATATTAGCCACTGAGCTTTTCGGCTCACCCCATAAATTCTCTACTCCTCAGGTGAAGAATCAGTAGATCATAATTTAGCCCTTGCAAAGTTTTGGCAAACTCCAAGAATTTCAGACTTTTTGTAACTAAGTTAGTGTGAATCATTTTTGGTGATTTTAAAAGCATATCAGCATAACATTCTGTATGTATTTTGTAACCATGATACTGATATGGCATTTTGAAATGCAGTATGAAGATGTGTATCAACTTTGTTGTTGAAAATTGACAGTGAAAGTTGACAGTGAAAGTGCAAAAATTTCTGATTTATGTATATATATGCAGATTCTTCTTCTTCTGTTAAGTTGGCTGTGTGTTGAGTGTTGGGAGATCTTTAGATGGACTTGTTTGAAGTAAATTGTGTATCAAAAGAGTTTTGATATATAGGAAATTGAATGTTGGTTCGGGTCCTTTAGGATTTGTATTGAAAATGTTTGTGAACAGATGAATGAAAAATAGAGAATAGGATAAAAATGTGATCTAAAATTTTAAGGAATAAACTGCATTGATATAGGTAGATTTAGGCTAAGTGGTCTTCATAAAATTTGTAGATTATCCTTTTAGCTTTCTAATGGTATAAAGATTGAAATTTTTGGACTTCATACACAAGAGTTATGGCCTTTATAAGATAACAGTATTGGTGTGAGTTTTTGCAAAATTGGTGTACAATTTTGACTAAAATGGTAATCCTTACTTAAATGATTAAACTGTATCAATATAGGCTGAATTAGACAAAATTGTCTTCATGAAAGTTGTAGATCTTCTTCTTAGCTTTCCAACGATATATAGTTTGAAATTTTTGGACTTCTGGATTGAAAGTTATGTTGTATAGAAGTAAGGATGTATAACTAGGAAGTCGCGATCGTTAAGTCGCGATCGTGGCACAGTACGATCGCGACAGTTCCAGAATTTCGGCAAGTCGCGATCGCGACCGTCCCGAAATTTTTCATAAAATAACGATCGCAACAGTCCTAAAATTTGCAAAGTCGCGATCGTGACACAGTACGATCGCAACTGTCCTGTGATTTTCTTACTCTTCACCCATGACTTTTCCCCTTTTGAATTGAGTTGTTTTATTACTAAATCAAAATTACAAATTAATTCTTTTAACATCCAAATCATTTATTCTTTGTTCACTTTTGTTATGGAAAATTTTTCATTAAATTGTTGGGTATTATTTTTACTTCTCCCATGAAATTTATTTATTTAATATAATTATTATCTATTTCTTTTATTCTGATATTATCTATTAATTGTGTATCTAATTAATAATTAATTTTTATATTAAATAATTTTTTGAATAATTTAATTTTATGTCTAAAATCATTCTATAATATTTTAATTATTATTTGCTTATATTAAAAAAGTCACACCACAAATTTTTCTTGTCTAGACTTTGATTAAATTTAAATGTTGTATTTTATTTTATTGCAATGTGAAATATATTTATTAGCATTTCAAATAAATTCTAATGGTGACACGTAGTCGCCATAAAATCCATATGGAAACCCGGGGCTAACAATAACTACTAGCTCTAATATCAATTTGATATAATCAAGTCCCCCAAATTTGGTTATAGGCTTTGTAAGACTTATGACATGTTTGGTTCATCAGAATAACTATTCTATTCCTAGCATATTATTTAAGCTTGTGTTTAGTTAAAAACAATTCACGGAATAACTAATTATAGTAATAGATATTCTTTAACTTTGGAAAATAAGTAAAGATAATCTCTACCTATTTTTACAGATTTCAAGAATAAGTAATTTTAATGAAGATAATTTTATCTTTCTTACGGTTATTATTATTATTATTAATAAGTACGATAAATTAGGCTTGTTAGAGAGAACCCAACGGTCTCCAATAGTAAAAATACTCTTTAAGAACTTTTTTGAAATACACCGCGACTTATTATTGCCATCCGAAACTGCCTTTAAGGTTTACAGGTAAATACTCTGCTACAAATGGCAATAACTAATAATAAATATATAAACTAAAGACAGCCATAATCTATTCCTCACTCTACACTCTTATTCCAAATCCAAAGCACTCAAGATAGAACGACTACTAGTTGGAACTGAGACTGCATTCTGCAATCTTTTCCCATGATTTCAGAGTTTTGTCCTTAGTGTCTGTTTTCCACAATTGAAGGCAACCTATCTTGAAGGTCAGGCCGTTGATGCTATCATCAAGTTTATTAACTTTTTCTTCAGCTCTTTTCCTCTCATCATCCGTTAGTTCCCCATAAAGTAGGCCAAGATGAGGCAAGCAAATTATGACAAATAGCAAAATAACGAGCTACTAAGTTGAGGGATGGATATGAACAAGTCCAACAGAAGTAATGTTTTACTTGCAATCCACTATACAAGAACATTAGCCGTATTTTTCCATAGTACAAGGCAGATGGTAAGTTTCTTTCATATCCAAAACATATTTTTGCAGGATTTCTCTAACACTGTAAATCCGAGACTAAGCAATAAACTAGATCAGGCATGCTAGTTGACAAGCTGAATCCTTAAGAGATTCTGAACTGGGAGGCTCAGTAAATATCATTCCTATAGCAATGCAGATGGCCATGAAGCAGAACCCAAGAACTTGAAACGTTGGTTTAAGCGCAGGCAGTATCAGTTTTGGCATACACCTCTGCATAAAGAAAGCATCAAGGCATTTTCTTTCCTGCTACTAACAAAGCCATCACCAAGAGATGCAAATATCCTCTGGAGATACACTGCTTATATACTGTTTGAGTTCAAAAGGTGGCATAAGTTCGAAAATTAAGAAGAGGGGAAAAAACCTTTCCCTTGGTCGAAGAACTTACGAGTAGGGTGCTGGTAGCCCAACTGTCGACTACAACGTTCGCTTGTTTCCATTACCTGAAGTGAAAAAGGCAGAAAACCGAGATGCTTTCAGTGCATCACAGAAAAATAGCACAAAGCCAACACATTCTGACATGCGGAGATCAAAAGCATTTATAATATGTCTCCAAATAAATAAATTAATTATTACCATCCACAGGAAGAAGTAACACACAAATCAAATACAAGAAGCATTTTGTATACCAATCAAAGTTACAACGAAGTCTCACCTCAGAAGTCGGATAAAGCAGGAGGAGAACACCACCACCAGTTACCGTCGCCACACGATCAACGGTAGCGGTATAAGCTTTGAGTCCCTCGCAAGCGGATCGAAACTTGTTCAAAGCATCGTGCTCCGTCAAAGCGATGGCTCCGAGAACAGTAACATGTGGCTCAAACTGTGGTCCACCAAACTCCGATCCCAGACACTCCATCAACTTCTTGGCTCTCGATGCAAAGTCCTCCAGTGGCATTGCCCACAACGAATAATCGTGTATTTGGACAATCGTTGTTGTAGCTGTTTCGGGGATATCCATAAAGATGGAGTAGATGACAGAGAAAAAACTAGGAGACTCAGAAAGGTTAAGATTCTAATGAGTTTGAGTGAAGAGGGCACTCGATGGTTAAACTGACGTAGACCAGAACTGAACTGTCTCTATATATACCAGAACTGAATCTCACGTCTCTTGGATAGATTGAAGAATTAAGCTTTGATTTATCAAACATATCAAACTAGATTTGTCAACTAGTGGTTTTCTTTGTTTATGAGAGAGATCGAGTACAAGATAACTTCCGTTTTCTTTTTTAAAACAAAAGTGACCTATTAAACCTCCACCATATGTCTCTTCGGTGGATTAAAGAATTAAGCTTTGATTTATCAAACATATCAAATGAGATTAGTCACCTAGTGGTTTTCTTTATCTATGAAAGAGGTCGAGTACAAGATAACTTCTGTTTTCATTCTTAAAACAAAAGTGACCCATTAAACCTCCTCCATATGTTACCTTACATCAAGCATTTTGGAGTTAAAACTAGAAATTGATGTTAAATGTCCAGCCATATTTTGAGACTTTCAATAATTGTAAGCGACTTTATGATTCATAGAAACGATATACTAGTAAAGACAAGATGAAAAAATCTCTTATAGAAAGATACACGACCATATAGAGGGCTACAACCGTGCAAGTCTCTGTAAACATATGAAGAAAAGTGAGAAGATTGAAAACATGCATTGTCAGTGTACATGCCCGCGTGAAGATACATTGTCGTGTGTGGAGATCGTATAACTCTCTGTAATTGTCTACAATTACAAGTGAGGCGGTGCTAAAGATGCACAATCATGCAAGTAACCATGTGCAGTGTAGAGAAGCTTATTTCGTGATATAAAAGAGAAAAAGATGTAGGTTTTTGTAGAAAGTACAACTATAACATCCAAAAGTGATGAAAAATATAGAAAGGGCAAATAATATTACATTCTAATCCTTGTTTGATTGTTTTGGGGTTAGTTTGAGTGTTTGTTGATTTTGATATCAATTTTAGTTTCAATCCTGAAACTTTGTGAGACAACTTATTTTTGTTAGGTGAGAGAACAACTTTTGTAAATCCTTATTAATTTTAGTGAAATTATTTATCAGTTTAGCCCGTAATTTTCTCCCTTTATACATTGGCAGATTTTTCACGTAAATTTTAGTGTTTGTTCATTGATCAGTTTCTTATTCTCACATTGTTTTGTTGCTATAATATGAAGAGTTTTTTTTGTCATTGATTTTTTAGAGAGTTGTGTTGTTTGTCTCCCAACAAGTGATATCAGAGCAATTGTAACGGAAGATGGAAATAGCTTTATGGTCAACTTAACTTCATCAAATTACATGATTTAGAGGCCCATGATAGAGGAACTTTTGTATTGCTAGGATCTTTTTTGATCCTATTGATGTACACAAAGGTGCAAAGGATGATGTTCCTTCAAAACTTGAAAAGATGTCAAACAGATAATGGGAAAAGATGAAGTGGAGAACTTTGGGTATTATAAGACAATGGATTGATATCGATATATTCAAAAGTGACGCCAAATACTATATTTGGGACAGTCCATACCTCTGGAAAATGTGTTTCGATCAAATTATAAGAAGGTGCATTCCCGAAACTGAAATTCCTTCTATTTTCACTTTTGTCACTCATCTGCACGTGGTGGTCATTTTGGACCAACTAGAACTGCTAAAAAAGTGCTAGAATCTGGTTTTTATTGGCTTGAAATATTTAGAGATTAGTATGCATTTTGCAAAGCTTGTGATCGGTGCCAAATGACTGGCAATATTGCCAGAAGGAATGAAATGCCGCAGGTTCCTGTCATCGTGTGTGAAGTATTTGATATTTGGGGAATTGATTTCATAAGACCTTTCCCGTCATCTTTTGGATACCAATATATTTTGCTTGCGTCAACTATGTTTCAAAATAGGTTGAGGCCAAACCCACTCGTACTAACGATGCTAAGGTTGTTGTCGATTTTGTCAAGGCTAACGTCTTTTTCAGGTTTGGCACACCAAGAGCTATTATCAGCGATCGTTGCACTCATTTTTGTAACAAAGTTGTCGAAGCACTTTTCTGAAAATACGGCGTAATGCATAGGACCTCCACAGCCTATCACCCTCAAACGAATGGCCAAGCGGAGGTATCACCCTCAAGAGTATCTTACAAAAAACTGTTAATATTAACAGAAAAGATTGGAGACAACATCTAGAGGACACTTTATGGGCATACAAAACTGCTTACAAGACACCGTTAAACATGTCACCATATTGACTTGTTTACGGTAAGGCTTGCCACCTGCCAGTTGAAATTGAGCATCGTGCATTTTGGGCAGTTAAAGCATGCAACATGATTTTTGACGAGGCAGGACAGCAACGCAAGCTCCAACTCCAAGAACTTGAAGAAATTCGAAATCAGGCCTATGACAATGCAACTAAATACAAAGCTAAAACGAAGGCCTTTCATGACAAACAGATTGAGATAAAAAGCTTCAAGGTAGGCCAAAAAGTTTTATTATTTGATTCCACACTTAAGCTCTTTGCAGGTAAGTTGCGATCCGAGTGGACTGTACATTTCGTAGTTGCTAAAGTTTACGTGCATGGAGCAGTCGATATTCAGAGCATGGATACTGGTAAAACCTTCAAGGTTAATGGCCAACGTCTAAAACCTTTCTATGAAGGATTTGAGGCCCACTCAGTAGAGGTTAATTACATCAATGAACCTCAATATACTTGAGTGCGACACGTGTCGAGTTAACGACGTAAAACAAATGCGCTTCTTTGGAGGCAACCCAAGGTTTGTTTCGTTTTTTTTATTTCAGTTGGTTTCATTTTTTAGTATTTTTCTTTTGCATATTTTAGCGCCAATTTTATATGTCGTTGACTAGTTTTGTGCTCTTAAATTGATCTCACTTGGTTCGAGAAATTTTTAGTATTTTGCAAGATTAAAATTGGTTAAATATTGTGTGCCAAGTACCAAATAGCTGATGAAAAGAATGGAGCATAATATTGTTGCATTGTTTAGCTACACTGGTCACGGCAATACGCCATTTCCACTTTCACCTTAACACACTTAGTGAAGCTTTCTTTTCTCTTTTTTACTTTTTTAATTTGCGATGTTTACATTTTTATACATTGATGGCAATGTAATATTCAAGTGTGGGGAGGGGAATGCTTAGCTTTGCATTAACATCGCATTGCTGCATTTTGTTAAAAAAAAATTATTCATATTTTCCTTTTTGTCTTCACTTGCATGATCTGTATGAATGTTTTACGTTAACATTTCTACCCGAATTATAGCATGGCCATGTTATAACTCTCAGGCAGAACTGTTTACTAAATTATCTTCTAGGTTGTATTCCTGTTTGCATTCATTCATCATACATAAAAGTTGTTACAAATCCCTGCTACTGAAGTTTAAATTGATAACTTTTGGAACGTTTTAAGAAAATGCTTGCCTGAGATTTGTTTGAGAAGGTCAATTCTTCAAGTAAACTAAAAGAAGGTGTGTTTTGTTAAAATTGCTTAGCTGTTGACTAAGACCCAATGATTATTATCATGCACA
>JANZXR010038077.1:0-13890 GCA_027575705.1 Erythroxylum echinodendron | reverse complement strand
AAACATAAGTGCACGGTCGACATGGCAATGGGCCAGGCCAGGCCCTGGCCGACCTCGGCTCGGCCCAGCCCGGCCTCATTCAAGGCCGGCTGCGGGTCCGCTCGTGGCCCGCTCGGGCCGGGATGGACCGGCCCGTGGTTGGCCCGTGGCTCGGTGGGCTAAAGGCGGGCCGGGCCAAACCCAGCCCGTTCATGTTTTTTTAATTATAAAAAATACAAAACTGTGTCGTTTTGTACAAAACGGCGCTGTTTTGTCGGACCACAGGCCTGGCCGGCCCGGTTCGTGGCCCGTGCAGGCTTACCATGGTCGGCCCGTGGCTCACCCACGGCCCGCCAAACTCGAGCAAAAAACGGACAGATTGGATTGGGCCAAAATTACCATCCCTATGCACGGGCGTGACTTAAATCAGGCCCTTGCACTTATGCACTGGCGTGCTTTAATTAGAAACACGTCTATCCTCGAAAAGAGCTGTTTAAAATTTTTGAGTAGAAATGACGTCGGTTGTTTAAGCACGCCTATGCTCAAAAGGAGCTGTTTAAAATTTTTGGGTAGAAACGAGGTCGGTTGTTTATTAGACAGAGGATCCAAACTCAGTTTACAAAGGCCATTTGAATTGGATGCTGATGCCTCTGGGCCTTATAGGTATGCTACGGGTGCCATTCTAATGCAAGATGGTCGATCTGTAGCGTGTCATTCAATGCTATTCCAAGAAGCCTAAAGGAGCTACGCAACATACGATAAAGAACTCTTTTCCTTGTATCAAGCCGTGAAGCATTGTCGTGTATATCTTTTAAGCAAAGTGGCAATTGTTCACACAGATTACCGCCCCCTTCAATATTTACAGGCTCAAGTTAAGTTGCAACAAGCCCGCCATATGAAATGGATGACATATTTACGACAGTTCAGCTTGGTTATTAAATACGAGAAGGGTGTCCATAACAAATTTGCAGACATACTATCACGACCTCCCATAGCTGCACTTTGTTTGTCTATGTTTATACAGGTTGAATCTTCATTTCATGAAAATTATACAAGGTGGTATGAGGAGGATCCTGATTTGCAAGACGTGCTAGCCGACATCACGACAGGAAGACCAATAAGTTTGTGTTACGAGACTTGTCTTTTTATAAAGGTACACTTTTATGTGTGCCAAGAGAAGCGGAGAGAATATAATGGATGCATAAGGCACACATTTCAAAGATAACTGGGCACTTTGGAGTGACGAAGACACCACAAAATCTCCAACGTTTTGTTTTTTGGCCACGAATGCAGCAAGATGTAGCTCGTTTCGTGAGAGGTTTTGTCCTGTGCAGTACTTTTAAGCCTGCAAATCGGAAGGTGGGTTTGTATACTCCATTGCGGGTCCTTCTCATCCTTGGGAGAGCATTTCTTTAAATTTCCTTGGAGGCCTCCCAAAAAAACGTTGAGGTAAATACTATTTTTTTGTGGTAGTGGAGCGTTTTCAAAAATGGTGATACTTATCCCATGCAAGAAAACAATTTCGGGTAAAGAAACGATCTGAAAATTCTTCCAACATGTTTGCGTACACTTTGGTCTACCTAGCTCTATTGTGTCTGATCGTGATAGCCATTTCCTCAATAATTTTTGGCAATCTCTTGAAGGATAAAAAGCTTAAACGGAGTACGACGTCCCACCCTCAAACTGCCGGTCAAACAGAAGTGGTCAATTGTACAGTTTTTCATCTTCTGCGGAGGTATAATTCACGCCATCCAAAGACGTGGTATGAAAGCATTCCATACCGGCAATTTGCCTTTCATCGTGGAATACACAGCTCAACTGAGGTCTCCTTTTTTCAATCACAGAGCCCATTTGACTTGGAATTCACAATTACATCATCATCGAAAAATGCTAAGGAAGAGAAAGATCAAGAAAAAGCACAAAGGTTCTTGGAGGGCATATGATCAACAGTCAGTTAAAGCTGACGGGTGACCTTGTGTTGGTCTCATCTAAGCAAGAAGCGACTCAAGGGCGAAGGGAAAAAGATAAAACCAGTTTGTTACGGTCCTTTCAGAATCATGCAAAAACTTGGCCACAATATTAATGTATGCCCTTGCAGCTAATTTATATTGATTGTAAATGTATTTGTATGACAATATGTTATTTAATAAAAGACATTCTTTATCTTTGTGTATTTATTAATTATTTAATTATTAATCATAAAGATAAAATTTACGGAATAATTATTATGCAATTAGAAATTATAATGTGTTATGAAATTTGAATTGCATTTGTTATATTATTCCTAAATGTTCCTAGTCGTAGTTTCATCAAGACGGGGTATTGATGAAATGGTTAGACTAGCACATGTTTTTTCCTTTTTATGAAGAAAGTAGTTGATTTCATAGATTAAAGTGTGAAACATGTGGGTGCTTATTAGAGAATAAGTTCACTGAACTAACCCAATTATGAGAATCTCGAATGGAACATTACTTATGTGCTTGTGGATTATCTTATTATGATGGTTGTATAATTGATTCTTAAACTTGAGATTACCAAAGTTATCTCATGGAAGAATTACTATATTTTGATGCTACTTATGTTCTACTCTTAAAGTAGTCTATTTCAGTAGTTATTGGATATAGTATGAACTATATAGAGATAGTTGAGTAAATCAATAAAGAATTCGTTGTCCTAAAGTAATTAGGAAGAATGTTCTGCTGTTCTTAATTAGTAATGATTTTGGAAATCTCTGGCCAGAGTAAATTGATATTTGGAAAGGTTGTTTCCAAATATCAATTATAAATCATGTACTACTTAGCAAGAACGAACATGATTGGATTATTTAGAGTGGACACGAACTCCATACTCTAAATCTAATTGGAACATTAGATGACGAAAGGATTAATTTATACATCATAGCCTTGCATAGACAGGTTAAGTCAAACCACTTTAACATTCCTAATATTTGGTGATCATGACATGTTGCTAGACGTCAATCATGATCTATGATTATAAATTGTTTAATTAGGGAATTAAAGATAAATTAAAAGGAGTTTTAATTTATCTGATTCTAATTATGAATTAGAATTATAATTTATAATCATGACCAACATATTAGGAACCTAATGGGTCACACATAAAAGGTCTATAAAGGAGAAAGTGAAATTTGAATTAAGTTCGACTTAATTGAGACTTTTTAAAAACTTTGAAGGTCAATATGTGATATTTGATCTTATAAGGATTAATTCATAATTATAATTAAAGTTTGACTTTAGTTGTAATTTTGCTCAAATCTAAGGATATGGAAAATATGATTTTTCATATAAAAGGAAAAATTAGAAAAAAATTGGTAGCTAGTATTTCTTACAATTTTCCTCTCAAATTAGATTTGAGTTTTCTTTGAATAGATCTATGGGTATCATTAGAGGCCGAACGATTGAACGGCTTGTGGATTGACAGATTCAAAGAAACAGGAAATTGTAACATGAAAGTAAACCAGGTTAGTAGAGCTTTGACAATTTCTTGTTTTATGTTTCAAATTAAATCTTGTTAAAGTTGATTTTGAGAAAAAATTTTAAATTCATTCCGCCGCGCTTAGATTCGATCTTGCGTTTATAACAGATAATGCTTGTTAACTTGAACTTCCACCTTACATGGATGTATATTCAGTAGTGAATCATCCCAAGCTCTTTGATCCATCCATGTTAGATGAGGAGTCAGGAGAAATGTTGCCTTCTATAGAAGATCTAGTGTATGAGAGGGAGACACCCTGAATTGAAGATGTGATATTAGAAAGAAAAACGACTACAACCTGGCACGGTACCAAGTATTCATTCCGAGTTGTTCAGAAAGTTCAATGCCTAAGTATTGCAAAGTCACCACACGAGAGTCTAGGCAACCCCAATTTTCTCATCTGCAATTTCTCTCACTGCAATTTGCAAAGAAACGATGAGTTAGTGAGAGAAGCTCTGCCGTCTCTCTAACCTCTATCCCCACTCCTCACTCTTTGAATCTTGCTTCCCTTTTCTCCATTACTGCTACTCTCCTTACTCCTTCCACTCTTACCGCTACATACCACCCTCCCTTCCCTCTTCTGTTTTTCGACCTTTATCCTCTGCTTCACCATCTTCATTGAGGGCACCTTAGTCCTTTGCTCTTACTACCCTATTTCCTGTTTCCTGCTTTTGACTTTCCTTTTCCAGTACCTATCTTCACCTTTTTCCCCCCGCACAAGATGCAAACCACACCCCTCACCTCAAAACCAGTAACAGACAAGGAGGATTTTCCTCCTCTAACCTCACTCTCTTCCTCACGTTCTCCTCTAGCTGCTATAAAAACCCTACCTAGCCTAGCCCAAGCTCCTTTAGAGCTACCAATTACTCTAACATCCTCCCCTTTGTTCACTCATTATCCATCTAGTCACCCTCCTTAACCTTTGCTAACTCATCGACAGAGAGACGAACTTGGAAGCAAGTGGTGGGTGGTTCTTCAGAACTTGCTCTACACTTCTGCCCCCCTAGAATAGAAGATGGTAGGACTATAGTTTTTCCTAACAAGGAAACGCTACAAGAGGGGGTTAAATCTTGGGAAAATTCTCTCATTAGTTTTTTTTTTGGGATAGACGACCTGTCTTTTAGATCATCCAAAGATGGGCTCAGAATGTGTGGAAGACACAAAGGTTTTGTGGAGGCTATTATTGTAGAGGACAAATACATTTTGTTTATATTTACCTCTAAAGCCTAAGCACTGAAGGTAGTAGAAGAAGGGTCATGGCATGTAGTAAATTTTTTGTTATTTTTGCATCCATGGTAGCCTGGTTTCCAGATTGATTGTAAGGAAAAGCAAACAATGCCTATATGGGTGAATCTCTATAATGTCCCTCTAGAATTTTGGACAACTAAAGGATTGAGCATGATTGCTAGTTTTGTTAGTAAACCTCTCAGTTTAGATGATAATACAACTAATAAGAAACGGTTAGGGTATGCTCGAATCTACATAAATATGGATCTATCAAACAACCTACCAGAAACTATTCCTATTTTGAGATTAGGGCTTGACGGCACACTCTATGAGGTCATTGTTTCAATTCAGTACCAATGGAAAGTGTCCATTGTTCCTCAAGATAAAAAATGGATTCCTATGGATAGGACATTTGTTCAAAGGGACTATGACAAACTGATGGGTGTTGACCTTAAAGCTACTAAGATTGATCAGTAGGAGGAAAACAGACCAGTGCTGGCACAAGAGAAGAGTAAAGGAACACATGAATCAAAAGAACGTGGGGAGAAAACGGTATTGGTAGATGATGATGGGAAAATAGAATATGCTAGTGGAATGGGAGAAGGAGCCTTTACTGAAGCTACAGAGGTTCCTGTGGATGATACGCATAAGGATCAATTATTTGATGATTCTCCAGACAATCCTATTCCTAATTGTCTAGGGCTTGATCAAAAGGTAAACATTGGTTCTATTTTGGACAATAAGGAGGAGAACCCTAATATTGGAGAATTTTTAGCTGTAGCTAAAAGGAGGACTAATAGGAGCAAGAGGAAGGGCTCCAAAACCATTATTGTTCGAAAATGAAGATTTTAGCATAGAATGTGAGGGGAATTAATTGTCATAAAAAGCTATTAGTTTTAAGAGATTTTGTCTATAACACAAATCCATAAATTTTTGCTCTTTTGGAAACTAAAATTAGAAATGAAAACATGAAGTTACTGAATAAATTGGGCTCAAAATGGAAATCTATCTCTAATAATCAAGCCCAAGGTTACGGGAGAATCATTATTGGTTATGACCCTACTTTGGTGGATGCCCGAGTTTTCAACATAGAAATGCAATCTATACATCTAAACTGTAATCTTCTTCATGTAAATACTGCCATTTTGGTCTCTTTCATTTATGAATCTAATCATGCCTTCCAGAGGAAACAGTTATGGGATAGTCTAACTCAGTTCCAGAATCAGGTCAATGAAGCATGGATCCTACGTGGCGATTTCAATTCCACATTATATAGAATGGAAACTGAAGGTAATTTCAGTTTGAGAAACTACTTAGCTGGCGTCAATGTCTGTGTGGATTAGCTAGGAATCTTTGATCTAAAGTCTCAGGGGCACTTCTACACTTGGAGTAACAAGCAGATGGGTGGATGGGCTTTGAGGAAAAAACTCGATCAAACTATGGTCAATAAAGAATTGATTACACAGTTTTCGATTTGTGTAACATCCTACCTATACCCTTTATTTTCAGATCATACACCTATGTTAATTGAAAGTTCTCTACCTAGCCAGGGTCGAAGAGGGCCTTTTAGGTTTAACAACCTATTACTTGATGATGATGGATTTATAGAGGCTCTTCATAAGGGATTAGAAGCTGTGGTTGGAGGTACACATCAGTTTATGTGTTTCCAGAAACTTAAAGCTGTCAAAAGAAAGATGAAGTTTTTAATGAATAGAAGAACTTACTCCACCCAAAAGAAGGTACTTTAGCTAGAGAGGAATTGGAGATAGTACAGTAGTAACTTGATTTGGATCCAACTAACCCTAGCCTACTAAATACTGAGAAGACCCTATTATTGTAGGATCTCGCTAAAGCTAGGGATCATGACTGCTTAATGGAGCAAAGGGCTAAAGTTAATTAACTTAACGACGGTGAAAGATGCCCAAAGTTCTTTTTCAATTTTATCATAGCCGAAAGGAATACTAATAGAATCTACTCCCTAAAGTTATCAAATAGGGAGATAATCTCAAAGCAAGAGGACCTTCTCAAAGAAGCCGAGCGATACTTCAGAAACTTCTACGGATCCTCTCGGATCCTTAATAACTCTATCTCTCTTTACTCCTTTATACACAAAAAGCTTTCACAGGAACAAACTACAACTCTAATCAAACCAGTGACAGATAAGGAAATCGAAGCGGTGTTGTTTTAGATGCA
Source organism: Erythroxylum echinodendron (assembly GCA_027575705.1). Taxonomy (NCBI): domain Eukaryota; kingdom Viridiplantae; phylum Streptophyta; class Magnoliopsida; order Malpighiales; family Erythroxylaceae; genus Erythroxylum; species Erythroxylum echinodendron. The sequence goes on along the minus strand of JANZXR010038077.1, from coordinate 6,996 downwards.
TCCAAACAAGTCCCCTGGCCCTGATAGATTTAATGGTCATTTTTTTCAAAAGACATGGTAAGAAATTGGACCTATAGTGAAAAAAGCAGTTCTCGAATTTTTCTCTAGCGGAATCCTGCTTAAGGAGATCAACAAAACCCATATTTGCTTAAGTCCTAAAACTTCCTGTTCATCTACATTAGATGACTATAGGCTTATTGCTTGTACCAAATTTCTTTACAATATTATTTTTAAAATCCTAACAAATAGATTGAAGGTGGTTCTGGAATCACTGATCTCTGATAACCAGAGTGCTTTTTTTTGTGGTAAAAGAATTGGAGATAATTTTTCCCTGGTTTAGGAGATGAAAGGGTACCAAAGGAAAAATTGTTCATTAAATTGTATACTCAAAGTGGACTTTAAGAAAGCCTTTGATCATGTGGAATGGGACTTCATCTTAAGGACCCTAAGATTACAAGGATTTCCCGAGGAGCTTGTAAACTGGGTACAGACTTATATAACTACTGTTAAGTGTTCCATTCTAATTAATGGCCATCCAACATATGCTTTTAGGAGCGCTAGGGGATTAAGACAAGGGGACCCTATCTCACCATATCTTTTTATTATTTATATGGAAGTTCTTAGTCAGCTAATCCAATAGAGAGTGGGGAGCAGTAAGTCATTCAAATTTCACACTAAATGTAAGAAGTTAGGGCTAATCAACCTTTGTTTCGTAGATGATTTACTACTTTTTTCTAATGCATATAGCAAATCCATAGAGCTACTCATGTCAACTCTGTCTATCTTTGGGTGCCTATCTGGTTTGGAAATTAATCTAAATAAAAGTCAGTTTGTTTTAGCAACAGGGGACTAACATAATGGATAGCAGAATATCCTAATTGATAGGACTAAAAAGAAAACCAGCTCCACTGACCTCTTTGAGACTTCCTATCACTACCAAAAGAATTCAATATTTGGAATGTCAACCATTGGTTAATAAGATCCAAAGGAGATTAGGAATGTGGTCTAAGAAGGTGCTCTCTTTCGGAGGAAGAATACAACTAATCAAAGTTGTGCTGAATTCCTTAAACATATATTGGTCCTCAAATATTTCTCTAGCTAAAGAGGTTATCAAATCAATCGAGAAACTCTTCAGAAGATTCCTATGGGGAAACCTTAATTCGGATAGTCACTTTATTAAAGTGAAGTGGTAAGAGGTATGTAAAAGGAAAGAAGAGGGAGGTTTAGGAGTGATCTCGATTGCCTCTTTCAATAGAGAAGCTTTAATCAAGAATCTCTAGATTCTCTTGGAAAAGAAGTCTATGGATCCGATAGCTGAATAGCTATATTCTAAAAGGCTCTAGTATTTGGTTTATTCCTATTAGACCTTCCTACTCATGGCCTTTGTCCCAGCTGTTGAAGTATAGACCTATGCTCTAACCTATAGTCTCTTGCAAGGTTGGAAATGGAGAAAAAGTTTATTTCTGGTTTGACAATTGAACATGTCAAGGTCCCTTAATCAAACACCCACAGGCTCTTCAACTATGGCATTATGTGCCTATGAATGCGAAGCCAAGCTCTATTCTACTAGAAAGTTAATGGAACTTTCCTGCTGAGTTACACTATCTGACTCCTAATTATCTTCTGAACCTACAAAGAGAGGACTCTTTCCAGAGTCTCGATCTGCCACCAAACGCCTTCAACTCAACAAAATTTAGAAGTGGCAAAATCATAACAGCTCAGAACAAACATGGTTTCCTATAGTATGGCACAAATCTCTAATAATGCATACCTACTCTACCCTACTTTGGATCTTAGTGGTAAACAAATTAAGTATCACAAAAAGACTTCACTTCATGTTTATCAATGTAGAATGTGTACTATGTGAAGCAGAGCTTGAGTCAAGAGACCATCTCTTCTTTAAATTTCCCTATTCACAGTTCATATGGGAGAGGATTATAACGCTAAATCTTATTTCTAATGCAGGTATAACCTTCACAGAAGCCATTGAGTGGCTTCTGAAGCTAACCCACATTCCTAAATATAATAAATAAATAAATATATATATATATCGCTTCATCCATTAAGGAGATATGATGAGAGAGAAACAATAGGAGGTTTTAAGGACAGAGGTACTCAAATCCCTAATTGGTGGAATCAGAGAGAAACTCCTCTGTTCCACCAGGTCAGAGGCAATTTGCCCTAATCTAGCATTATCGTAGAGAATTAACTAATGATATATAGATGAGTAATGTAAAGATCTACAGAAATAAATATGAAAGAAGGAAGATCACACATGTAACCCTTTCAGAATCAACTGCGCCTGAACTGTGGCGAAGGGAAGCAGTATATCCCAGTACGAATTTATCTAGAAGTGCCTTTGGCAATTCCCAGAGGAACACCGGAAGACCCAACATCAGAAGAGAGGAAATAACTTTCATGAAGTAAATCACTTGTTATTATAGAAATCACGTATAATATGTAAAATACACAAGAAGGGGGGTTGAATTGTGTTAAATCATCTATGATAGTAATCTTTAAAAACTTCTTGATTTTCTTGAATGATTCAGATGATTACAAAACAACGCACTTATTTTGTTTGACTAATGCAACAGTGGAAATAGTATCTATTCTTCTAACAATAAGAAATTAAAGAGATAAGGGCTAAAGAATATGACACCACGATTTATACTGGTTCACCACTAACCTTTGGGCTATGTCCAGTCCTCAGAGTTTATCTGAGATTCACTATCTCTTGCAACTTTACAAGTATTATTTCTCACTTCCAGAGCCTCTTCAGATCTCTTTCATAAAGTATTCTTTATCTGCTATCTTAGCCTCTTGAAGCTCTAGCCTTCCCTTTCACTTGAAAAGATATTGTTTAAGTTTTCTAAACTTACGTTATAGGTGTTGTTGATCTCTCTTCTTCCTTCTTTTCACTTAGGATATTTTATAGTATACTCACTTGATTATTTCGTATAAGTAAAGAGTTGAGAGTTGAAAGTTAAAAAATTGAAAGTTGTTTTGTCTATGACTACAAATGATATTTATAGTCTAATTCTCTAATGGTCTTCTTAAGAAAACTACTTGTAGAATATTCAGAGATCAATTATTAGTTGAGTCCTATAAACAACTCCAACTAACTAACTAACTAACGTTATAGATTATTCTTCAATTATATCATCTTGATTTGATTTGTATACTTCCTCTTATGCCTTCACTTCATCTTATGTCTTCGCTTCGTCTTAAGACTTCGCTTTGTCTTACAATTCGTGATTTCGTCTGGTCCGTCTTGCACTTTGTCTTAGTCATCTCTTTGAATATCATCTTAATTTGATGATTAGTGCTACTTACATTTATCTGTGCAATTAAAAAACTCATCAAAACAGTTCACACACTTCTTTTATTATTATTATTATTTGACTTTCATCAAAATCAATAGAAGAAGTAAAGTCTTCTTAACTTAACAATCTCCCCCTTTTTGAAAAATAATCATAATATTAGAAGATAAAAAAGATATTTAGACAAAATTTTTAGACAAATAATATATTTATTTTGATGAATAATGCTAGATATACAATGCATATATAAGAAAAATAAATTTCTAATACTAATTCTCCTTTCCTTTCTACTATTCTTCCCCTATTTGTTATTAATAAAAAAATATCATTTCAGACACTTCAATATTTTAAAGAACATATGTTGAATATCAGTGTCGATCGTCTTGATGTCTTCTTCTATAGTCACACATAGAAGTGCTACTTTCTTATGAAGATCACCGACTGAGTCACCTAGATCATCAACCTTAGTATCAATTTCTTTAATCTGTTTATCTAAGGCTTCTTGATCTTCCTTTTGCTTTTGACTAGCTTCATTCCATATGATGAAATTCTTCAAGAACTCAAAATTATCGGAAGAATCTTGTAGCTTTTCACTTAGTGGATGAAGATACTTAGAGACAGATGATTTTTTGATTGAATCGTCTAAGTCAAAAATTCTGATGGAGGGTAATTAGAAAGGTTGTGTTTGGTATGGAATGTCAAGATCATCAGGTTTGGATAGTTTGAAAATTGGTTTTCCTAGAAGGTGTAGGATATCTTTGATAGAAGGAATGAAACCTAAGGGTTTAAAATGAATAAGTAAATGCACAAAGGTTTCTAAGTAGAAATTGATACCTTCAATTGTAATATTTTTGTATCTTCCTTCCGATATTGTCCCAACAACCTTGAAACTTTCATTTGTGGTTGATGTGCCAAAGTTACTTCTTGATAGCCTTGATATGTGATGTGAAATATAGATGTCTACAAGTTGAGCTGCACAACATATATCGTCTATATTCTTCATCGCCCCTTGAATTTCTTCTTCCGTGAGATCATCTTCTTGTTTCTTAGGAAACTTCTTCTTCTTGCCTTTATCTTTGCTATCTACCAGTGTTGGACGTCTAGGTTGTACATCTGATACAATCTTTATTGTTATTCTGCTTATCATTGGGTAAATTGTGTAAGGATTTTTTGTCATCTTCAATAGATATGGTTCTGCCTTTTCATCTTGTAGAATACCCTACAATCTTCTTTCTTCAGGACTAAGAAGATGTATCGTCTGATCGTTTACTATTACAAGTTCAACTTGAACCTTAACTTTCTATTTAGGAGGTTCTCTGATGATAATTGAACCTCTGTTTCAATTAGATATTGATTCTTCTATAATCTTCATCTTCAAATCTTCTTTCTTCATTGGTTGAGGAGGGTTGTAGATTGGTTGTTGCTTTTCAACCTTCTTTTTCTGAATCATCTTCATCTTCCTTTGTTCTTCTACCTGCTTGGAAGAGAGTTGTTGCTGAGACTTCTTCTGCTCAAATACTAACTTCCTTTTTATCTCTGTCTCTCCAGATGGTTGTTCTGATTGAGTCTGAGGGATAGAGACAATAGCTTTAATAGGCTGTTGTTGTTGTTGTTCCTTTACACTTTCAAAAACTTATCCAAGAATAAGAGTTTTTTTCTTTTCTGTTCTTATTGTCGTAAGGTCATCAATCCTAGTGACCTTTTAGACTTCTCGGGTCTTTTTGATTGGACCGCCTCAGCTTTCCTCTTTAAGGATACTTTGTGAGTTGGTTGTTGAACTTTTACACTTTCCTTCCTTTCAGGAATCGTCTTGGCTTGTATTGACTTATAAGATAATTTTTCAAGTTTTGCCACCTCAACTGAGATTCTTCCGATTGATTGAGGTTTTGCTTGCATATCAAATGAGACGTCTTCTTTCCAGATTCTTTTGATTGAAAGCTCCCCCTTAGACTGTGCTATCGATGTGAAATCTTTATCCGTTTTAGCTTCAGTCTTAATCTCCATTTTTCGAATAGTAGAGGCATTGATAATACTCTTAATATTCAACTTTACTTTATTTACTCTATCAAGTAGGATTCCAAATTCTTTAAAGAATCTTGTTAACAACATACTATAAGGTAATGAACCATTCTTTAGATGATAATCCTCCTTAGACTTTATTATGTAGGTCAGAATCAAGAATGGATGATTAATAGATTAGTGTGTGAGTAGATGAAATAGACAATGTTCATCATTCATCGACACAAAATCTTTTGATCCCACTTTTGGTAAAATGCAGTGAAGAAGAATTGAATAAAGAACCCTAGCTTTTGGAATTAGGTTTGAAGACTTCTTAACTCCTGGATTACTCGATCCATATAGCTGTCGATTGATGTTGTCTTCATTTATGTGACTTTAAGCAATCCAGTTTATATTGTTAAATAGTTTTGCTCCTTCATTTGGACATTCAGTAACCCTTACGATATAATCTTGAGAAACAATCACCAAAAATCTGTCTACCCCTAATACCAAGGTGTTATCTACCACCTTTGAATTTTTCCAGAACTCGTACATTTCATTTGGACACTCTGGTTCTCAGATATTGAAGAAATTTTCCCATCCATTTGCTTTGATCTCAGGTTCGATATCCATTTGATCTTCCTTCAAAGCAAAGAAATCAACGAGTCTCCCATAGATAAGGGATTTCTTCAATTTTGTAATTTCTAATATATAAACACTAACCACAGAAATGTATTTCTCTTAAAGAAGCAAGATTAGTATATGGAAACAATTGAGAGAAAGATACGAAATGAAAATGAGAAAGATTTGATGTAGAGAACAAAGGATTGAATCGTCTTTGATGAGAACACTTTGATTGAATCGTCTTTGATGAGAGCACTTTGAAGCAAGTCGATTACTAAGAAAATTTTAGAATGTAGAGTGTTGCAGATTTTAAGAGATTTCTTTTTATGAACCCTCTTAAAAAGTTACCGTTTGTAACGTCTATGACTGATCCACATGTAATCATAAAATTGATATTACTGAGTGAAAATTACCGTTACTATTCCTTACGATTTTTCTGCTTCAATAGGACGTATCGTCTGGGTTATGGAGTTTTAGACAAACATTTGACATTACCATGTTCCCTCTTAAAAAGTTACCGTTTGTAACGTCTATGACTGATCCACATGTAATCATAAAATTGATATTACTGAGTGAAAATTACCGTTACTATTCCTTACGATTTTTCTGCTTCAATAGGACGTATCGTCTGGGTTATGGAGTTTTAGACAAACATTTGACATTACCATGTTTAGATTTCATTTTATTTCCTTGAATCTGTCTTCACTTAAGGGTTTGGTGAAAATATCTACCTATTGTTGATTTGTCTCAACAAATTATAGATTGATGATCCCTCTCTGAACATAGTCTCGTATAAAATGATGTTTAATTTCAATATGCTTTGCCTTTGAGTGTTGTATTGGATTCTTTAAGAGATTGATAGCACTTGTGTTGTTATAAAAGATTGGAATTTAATCTTCTTGGATAGAATTATCCTCTAATTGATACTTTATCCATAATATTTGTGAACAACAGCTTGCAACTGGCATGTATTTAGTTTCTGCAGTAGATAGAGCAATTGAACTTTGCCTCTTGCTTGACCAAGAAATTAGATTATGACTAAGAAAGTGACAAC
>JANZXR010038046.1:0-13891 GCA_027575705.1 Erythroxylum echinodendron | reverse complement strand
CTCTTGGTTTCCTTGCCTCTCTTGAACCCCTCCTTGATTTCCTTCATAAAAGAACCATAACTCCTATTTAACCAAAAAACCCAGATTCGGCTAACTCAAAATGTACATTCCTAAAATGACTTATTGTGATTCTTCACCAAGTAATGAGATTTTGTACTCCACAGAAAGCTCGCTCTTCCTTCTTTCCTTTTCCTCTCTTGCATGCACTCAGATGTTCTCTCTTTAAACTTTACAGAAATTTCAACTTAGCTTTCAACTCTCTTTTTTTCACTCACAGCGGAAACCTCTCTTTTTTCTTCTGTTCTTGCCTCATTCACGCTGCCATATGATAAGAAGACATGTCCACCATGCCTCTTCCAAAAGTCCACTTTACCCTTGTTTCTTAAGCTATATACCGAAAATGCCCTCAATTTCTTCTGATGCATTTATTCCATAAGCTATCTTGCTTAAGTTAAATGGAAAAATTTTCAGGGGCCCGACGGAGTTGATTGATAAAACATCTTTGGAATCCTTATGTATAACATCAATATATGTCAAATGTAGTAGAAGAGAAAAAATAAACCTTTAGTCATCCTTAGAAAGAATTGCTGAGGATTTGAATGAAAAACTATGGATGTTTGGCGATGATTTTAATGTTATATCTACTGTTGAGGAATATAGAGGAAATTCTACTCCACACGAAGGAGAAATGGATGAATGATTTTAATAACTTCCTTCATACAGTAGCTACTTATACTCTTCCAATTAAAGGATCCTTACACATAAAGAGGGGAACTAGACCTTAAAGGCTTATATGGAAGTGACTTGACCATCTCTTATACAACAAGCCCTCAATCACAAGATTCTCATATAATAAACTGCAAATTCTAAGCAGGGCTACCTCAGACTATATTCCTTTACTGTGTTTACTCAATAAGTTAATGTCACACCACAAAATACATAGTTTTAAATTTTAAAAAATTTGGAAATATAAACTTGATTTTTTAAGTATGGTTGATGACAATTGGAAATAAAAAGTGGGAAGCTATGGGATGTTTGGCTTAATGAGAAAACTATCAAGGTTAAAAAAATTAAGGTAATTGAATTGGACTCATTTTGGAGAAGTAAAGCTCAATCTAGACACAACAGAACAACAGTATAAGGAAGTAGAAAATTTATTTAATATAAATGCAACTATTGAAGCTTATATTTGGATGAAGAAGGCTCGCGTTGAATATATGAAAGTATTATTTAAGGAAGAGATCTTTTAGAAATAGAATCTGGCATTAAATCGCTTAAATAAGGAGATTCCAATTCAAAAAATTTTCATGCCTATACTGCCACTAAGCATACATGATTGCAAATTGACAAAATAAAAAATGATGAAGGATAATTATTGGAAAAGCAAGACCAGTTAACTAGTGAAGCGAGCAAATTTTTTGCAGACCTTTTATCCTCTAATGTGTAAGTAGATGTACAAAAGACTATGGATTTTTAAGAATGGATGCCAAGAATTCTTTCTAATGATGACAATGTTGTATTGTTAAAACAAACCAGTATAGAGGAAGTTAAAGCTACAATTTTTGACCTTGTTCTAGATAGTGTGACTGGTGTCGATGGTTTCCTCTAGTTTTTTTCTTTATACATTACTCAGATATTGGTGCTTTAGACATTTATACTATCGTGCAAGAATATTTCTTAGGATTTCCTATTCCATGAGGTATGGGGTTAACATTGCTAACGTTGCTACCAAAGAAAGACAACCCTTCCACATTTTCTAATTTCTGTCTTATTAGCTGATGTACTTACCTAAATAAAATACTATCTAAGGTTTTAGCTGAGAGGATTAAACCTTTCTTTCCCTAGATAATTTCTAAAGAACATACAACTTTTCTCTTAGGTAGAGACATCTCGGATAATCTGCTATTAGTATAGGAAATTATTCAATTCATTGAAAAGAAAACAAAAGGTCGCATTGTGGTTTTTAAACTGTGATATGATAAAGGACTTTGATATAGTTTCATGGTTTTTTTTGGAGCAATTATTTCAAAAACTAGGTTTCAATGCACATTTCAGCCACTTGATTTTTAATAATTTAAAAGGAGCTTAGTCTTCAGTTCTGACCAACGGTCAAGCTAGCAACCAATTTAAGACTACCAAAGGAATTAAACAAGGTGATCCTATATCACCATACTTATTTATAATGGTCTTAGAAGCACTTTCGTAAGGTTTAAACACCTTGGCAGTAGAAGAAAAAATAGAAACTTATGCATTACCAAGAGGTTTCAATCCTATCATGCACTTAAGCTTCACAAATGACACAATTTTACTTACCAAGGGGCATCGATGATTTGTTAATTCTTTGATGACCTTTTTGCATATTTATGAAGATGTAAGAGGGCAAAAAATTATTATGGCCAAAAGTTTTTATGTTGCTTTGAAATATATAAGCCAATTATACTCCCACTTAATTATGACCATTATTACAATTCGTAGAGACCAGCCACCCTTTAAATACATTGGATGTATGCTATTTAAAGGCCAATCAAAATTATATTATTTTTAGCATATACTCGATAAAATTGATTCGATATTAAATGATTGGTATCAAAAACTTCTTTCTCCAGCTGGTAGAATGATTCTCATCAAACATGTCTTGTCTCTACTTCCACTGTATAAACTATTTACCTTCCAGTTTTCAAAAATAATCATTCACTAGATCACCAAAGTTCTCTAGTTTTATCTGGATTGCTTCCCCTATAAGAAACACTCAAACAATTGGGATTCTCAATGGCATCTAAATGTTGTTTTTGTGAGAATTTATAAGATATTAATCATATATTATTTTCTTGTGATATAGCTTTTTAGGTTTGGTCTTATTTTGAAGAGAAAATGAACATAAAAAAGCCATATTCAAATATTAACTTGTTTCAAACTCTAGACATCTGCTGGAAATATGAAATACCTGAAAATACTACAATGAAAATTTGATGGCATCTACCTGCTTTCACATGTTGGAATCTGTGGTGTGTTAAATACAAAGTTTTTTTTAAAGGTCAAAAGTTTAGGATGTTTGGTAATACAACTTGTACATAAGTAATTTTATAATGCTAGTATCTTCAAACATTCACGATGCACTCAATAGATGATCAATTTCTTATCTTAGATGGTTTGATTCTTAGCTTGATACCTTCAAAACCAATCTAAAGCAAGGTACTGATATAGAATGCTCCTCCTTTACTTATTGAAATTAAAAATTGATGGATCAAGTCTTGGTAATCTTGGTGCTTATGAAATTGGCTGATTATTAGAGACTTTAATGATAATTTCAAGTTTGTAGGATCAAAATATTTTCAACATGAAATAAGTTTATATTCTAAATTAATGTCTCTCAAATTAGCACTTCAAAATTGTCACTTAGAAGAAGTTCAACAACTATATATAGAATCAAATTTTATGCTCCTAGTTCAAATGGTGATAAAAAAAATAACCTGTCTTTGGAGATATAAAGATCTTATGAAAATAATTTCTATATCTCTGCAGGCTTTTTCCTTCAACATCATGCATGTTTGTAGGGAAATCAATTTAGTTGCCAATGCTCTTGCATGAATAGTAAGCTCCACAGGAATTTCATTGGAATTTAGCAATATAAGTAACTTACCTTGATAAATTAAGGGACTTTTACTTTAGATAAATAACATTTTTCTTACATTAGATGGTTTCACTAGTGTTAGAAACTATATTACATTTAGTTTTAAATGTATAATATTTTTATATCTATTCCCCTTTAATATCTTAGATGCAATGGTTAATGCTCATGTTGTAAATTCCCGTTACCTATATTGAGGCTAGATTAGAAAATATGAGAGATTAATAAGACATTAGAAAATCCATTTTATGCTCATACTCTTGAATATTGAATTTTTACACATGAAAATAATTGTACATGCATTCATAGACATTCTGGGTATAATTAATTTATAATTTGATTATTAATGTGATTTTGTTGATAATTGTGGATTTTATTTGTTGAAAATTGATTTGGAGAGTGTATTTAGTGATTTATAATTTTTGGAGAATTTTAGGAAAATTTCAGAAATTTTGAGTATTTTCGGACTAGGAAAAAACGCCAAGTGGCAAGATAATTGATGAATAGCAGTAGAATTAAGAGTGAAATGGCAGTAAAAAATTTTATAAATGACTTTGAGATTTAATGACTTATGTCATTGAAATTTGGAGACAATTGGAGTAGAAATTGGATTTGATTGGATTAGTTTAATAAAAGAACTAGTTTGAACGTATAAGATTATGACATATGGCAAGTGACCAAGTCTTAGATCACTATTCTTTTAATTTTAAAGTCCCTCTTTGTTTTGTCTTTCATGATTTCACTCTTGCTTCCACTTTATGACTCTCTCTTCTTCATTTCTTTCTCATTTTCGTGGCTTTTTCATCTCTTTTCTTCTTCTCTTCTTCACTCCCACGATCACTCACCCAACTATCAACACTTTGCTCTCAGCTTTCACTTGCTACTCTTACCTTCTTGTCTTCCTTATTCCCTACAAGAAAACAAACCTCCCACCTTGAAACATGGGCTGTCAACCAAGATAGGGTTGGTGTTTTTTTGAAGGATTAGGAGCTAAATCAAGTAAGTATAAGCATCACTCTTCTTTAATTCTTGAATGAAACATGTTATGATGATAGTTAAGTGTTAAATGATCATAAATGAGGATGGACACATGCTAAAAACGTGAATGAGGAATGTGGTCAATTCATATCTTTCTTTTGCATGGATGATGATTAATGATTCATAATTTGATTTAGAGATGATTTAGAGTTTGAATGAATCCTTAATGAATGTAGAAAGAGGAGCAAAAAAATTAAATGACGAATGGATATTGTTATGATATGTTTTTTATGGAAAAAAACGTGGATCATTGGCTGTTTTAGGAATTGATTAGATTGGGTATGGAATTTAAAGAGAAAGCAAGTATAGTGTCTTAAAAAGAGAAGAACTAGGATAAAAGTTTAGAGATAAATGATAATGGTGTTTAAAGTGGCTGGAATATGTTAGCTGTAACAATTCCACTGGATATGCTTCTGTAATTTAGCCATAACTTGTTCTGTAGTTATCCAAATGAGATGGTTTTTAATCAAGATTAACTTAGAGATATATGGACACATTTTTCATGAAGAATAGAATTCAAATTTTGTCTTTAAGATTTTCCAATTTTGACTTGAAGTTCAGTACTAGGTGTAGGAAAAAAGTGCAGAAAAAAAACTGGATACATATTGGTCTTTTGTTCTGTTTTCTTGATGAATAAATGTGGATCTCTTTAGGTGTTTTTGTGATGATATAAAATGATTATAAATCTAAAGAAAGGGATTAATGTGGTGTCTTGAAATTTGAAGGATCAAGGTGATAGTTAGAAGTGAAATGAAAACAGAAATAAAGCTGAATATATGCAGAAAATGGGTGATGAATGCACATAGATGTGTATGTTCTGTTATTAGTGTTTATGGTCAATCATGGGCTATAAATTTTTTATGGATGATATTGAGTTGAAATGGAGTTATAATAATGGATAAATGATGAGCATTGAACTAGAAATGATAGATTAAGCATGAGGAATTGAATGTTGTAAGTAAAGAGTTAAAACATTTTGATCTGAAACTTCCATGAGTTTTCTGTACTGGTATAGAGAGTTTTTGACAAATTTGTCTTCATCGAAGTTATATATATTTCTTTAAGCTTTCAATTGATATAAATTTTGTAAATTTTTGAGTTCTGGATCAAAAGTTATGCAGGTTTGAGGTTGAGATGCCGGTGGAGAAGATGAAGTAAAGTATGGTGACTTTGCTGGTTTGACCAAAAGGATTGACTCACCCTGAACAGCTTTCCTTCTTTTGACCATAACTTCTTCTCTAGATCTCCAAATGATCTGATTCTTGAACCAATAGATTCCTAACACAGTTTCATATCCCTACATAAACGTTTGTATCACTTGGAATTGAATTGAGAAATATTGATCAAATCAAAGTGTGGAATTTGTTGGAACAGTGAAATAGGATTTTCTTCTTGAACACCTTGTGGTATTTTGATTATATCTGGATCGATAGGATTCCAAATGAGACGCTTTTTAATTTTTAGTAAACTATAGATATATTATTACAACTTATCTTAAGAATTCAAATTTCTATTCTTTATCTAAGATATTGAATTTCTAGATGGAAGTTGTACGTAATACATTGTTTTTGATTGTGAGCAACCCGATAATGTTGGAGGTATATCTTCCAAATTTCTGAACCAAATTGAGTGATTTTCGTGTCAATGGAAAGATAAGACATAGAGGAACACTTTTATAGAATATAGTATGAGCAAAGTACATCATTTTGACTTTCTAATTGAATGTGAAGAATAGACCCAAAAGTGTGACTTGGAAAAATCTGAATTGAGTCAATAAGAAATGAATTGAGATTTTAATGGTTTTAGTGAGGCATAAATCTAAGTATAAATTGTACTTAGATGAGTTTTGATATGAAAATGATTTTGTGATAAAATTGATGGGAAGATACCAAGGGTTGTCATGAACATATATTGTACATAATTCATTTCATACATGTACATTATTAAACACTCATAATTTTGCAAATTGCGATATATGTGTATGATGTTTGATATAGAGGAGCAAATGGAATGTCAACCTCCATACATTGTCAGAAATTCCAGGCATTAGCTTTGAGAGCAACTTGTGAGTAAAGTAGACGATCTCACTTAATTATTTGTTTGTTTAAATTCTGCTTTGAAATGATTAAATGAATGTGATTGATTGTGTTGGTTTCCGGACAGGAGGTCCAAAGATTGTAATGCTTGGTTGAGATATTATAGTGTTGCTTGTATGTGAATGAGATGAACTAAGTGTACATAATTTGATGATAAATGTGTTTTGAATGAGCATGTGCATGTAAGTGAAAATATGATTCTCAACTTGATGTTGAATGCCAGACTAAGGTCCGATGATATGGGAACGTGATTGAATGGGATCATACAAGTATGATTGATGCATTTCATGTCATTAATGCATGAAACATAATGGCAGTTGTGACCAGAGTAGCCACCGATTAGGGCTTAAAGCTCAACGAGTGAATAAGAGCCTCATGCTCAAAAGGGATTCAGAGCCTCAGGCTCAACGTTTAATGTGCCCTATATGGGACATTTATCAATAAGCTAGGTATCCAAAAATAGATACGAGACAGTTTAGGCACTCGGTCACAACAACGTAATAGTTGGAAAAGAGTCTCATGAGCATTTCATGTGCATTTGCTTAAGTATGTTTAATTGATTGAAATACAATTTGCCTATGATTAAGTGAAAATGTGATACTGATGCAAAGTACAATTTTGTGAAATATGTGCTATGTGAAATGTTGTGTTGCATGAATTAAGTGAACCATCGATGATGGTTACCTCATTGAGTTCCCAAAACTCACAAAAATTGCAATGTTATCTCTTTTCAAGACCAAGAGACGACTCTAGCTACTAAGAGGCTCTACTAGCTGTGTTTATTGTGATTTGGTAAGAGAAGTCATGGTTCAATGGTCGGTCAGCTGGGATTTTTGGACAGATTAGATAGACTTTGTATATTTTCCTTTTTCATGTAGTACTTTTATACTACGTTTTGATGATGTACATATAGTAAGTGTTAAAAGATACAATGTAGATTTTCGATTTTGTGAAATGAAATGAGGAAAAAGTTGGTTTTAAAATATTGTGATTTTCTTATGATGCTTTATAAGTGAGTAATGATATGATGCCTTGTGAAGTGAATGTACCGATCGAACATAGATCACCTTTATCATAAGACATATACTGGAATGACCATCGAGTGTCCCGGTGTGTACCCTGCGATAAGGGGGCGCTACACATGTCACTATGTTTTTCACTTTCTGAGGTAGGCTTTATGTCCCCCTCCTACTTGTAAAAATCTTTTATTATTAATAAAATTGAGTAATCATTCCCTCCAGGGTTCTATCCCTATTTCTTTAAGAAAACAATACTAAGGTGGGTATGGTGGTTATCCAAAACTAGCATTCATATTGGCCATAGAGTTCCTAATGTCCACCATGTTAGCCTTAATTTTGTTTATCCTCTTATTTGCTTGCATTTCAACAGCTCTACACTGGGTTATATGATCGGTGAAGTTTTCCTGGAAGATGCTTAATTGAGCTAACAATGATTGGTAATCCTCGGAAGCAATTGGAGAATTCTTTTGTATTCCTTCAAGTGGTGGAGCATCATCTTCTAAGTCAGCTGTAACTTCCTCAACTTGAGCTCTCTTGTTCGTGTCATCATCGAGAAGAACATATCGATCTTTTTGTTTCTTGACAACTTTCATAGCCACCAAGGAGTTTAAGTTAAGACTCAAATTACCTGGAACTGGCTGCATAGGAGTTCTCCTTGCTAGGAAGCCAAGATGTTCTGCAATTTCAATTACAAATGCTTCGACTACTATTTTTCCCACACTTGCTTAGCCATATCATTTAAATATGCATTTAACCATATCCTTGCATTAAAAGGTTTAACATGAACCATACACCACAAAATAAATAATTCAACTTTAGAAACAAACCTATTGCTATCTCCTCTACTAAATATTGGAAAAGTTAAAAATCTATAGATACAGCGAAGGATAGGGTTCACTAATATAGGTGATTTGGACCTGTTTAGAGAAAATATTTTTCCACAATTGGTTACTTAGGTACAAAATTCTCTACCTCGAAAATCCTTATGATAACCACATAAATCATTATATGGAAATCAAAAAATAAAATTTAGTATATCCAAAGTGATTACATGAGTTTTATCCATCTATCAAAATTTCAAAATACCCATTATATCCTTAATAGTAGTTTCATTGGCCACTTCTAAAGTAGTCAAGAATTCTAAAGTCAATTTCATGTATGAAGTTTTCTTAAATTCATAAAACTTGCACCAACTAACATTTCATAATAATTTATGAACCTTATCAACTATTCTTAACTCATCAATTTCTCTGGAATCCAAAAATCTATTAAGAATAATTTGACGGTCTTTAAGAATTGTGAAACTTTACTTGTGCTCTTTTTTTGAAAATGTAAGCATGGGATACCTAAATTTGGTATCTGGTCATTGCATGGCTGAAAAGATGAAGGCCATGAGTGTCTCATCTATGGACCTTTCGTTGGGAGGAGCTCTATGTGACAGTGTCTGGCGAGGTAGATAGCACGACGGCATGTTAGTTTGTGGCGCTACATGGGTGTCCCACTGTGATCCCCAACTTGATATGTGATGGAGCCTTAGTGGTACATTAGGTGAAGGATTGGAGAACAGCGTTGCAAGGAGGAAAAATATATCACAAAAATTAAGGCTGTGACATTTTAAAGGAAGTGTCACGCCTATAGGGTGAGCGATCATAGGGGTGACTCTTTTAGTCATGCCCGTGATATTTGTTGCACAAGCATGACTTGCTTTTTAATTTTAAAGCACTAGTCAAGCCAATGTTACCTAAGCGTTACTTTTTTTTTATTTTTTATAGTTTCTTGTATAATTCCAAGCCTGCGTACACAAAGTAAACAGACTAAGTTGAGATTCATAAAAAAGGAATAACAAATAATTGAAAAAGAAATTATATGAGTTACCTCTCATTCAGTATTTCTTTAACGTTTTGCAGGTGGACACTTAACTATTCATGCACTAAGTTGGTCACTCAAAATGATTGATTCTATCATTTTCTTCTCAAGTGATCCTTCTTAATATGGTTTTAATCGGTGGCCATTCACTCTAAAGGTTTCCTTTGTTCTTATATTTTCTAGTTCCACGATTCCATATGGAAAAACCATTATTACTTCTAATGGCCAATTCCATTTTTATTTTAATTTTCCTAGAAATAAATATAAGCGAGAATTATACAATAGAACTTTCATTCTAGGTTTTAGGGGCTTACTTATAAGACCATTATCATGATGGTGTTTTGTCCATTCCTTGTAAATTCTTGAATTCTTATAAGCCTCATACTAGAGCTCATCCAATTCTGAGATTTGAAGCAATCGTTCCCTTCCCCCATAATTTATGTTCATGGTCACCATCTTAATTGCTCATAGTGCTTTGTGCTCAACCGTTATGGACAAATCACAAGCTTTACCAAAAACTAGCCTATAAGGACTCATCCATAGGATAGTTTTACAAGTTGTTCAATATGCCCATAGTGCATCATTTCACATCGTTGACCAACCCTTCCTTAATGGGCACACAGTCTTTTCCAAAATCCCCTTAATTTACTTATTTTTAGTTTCCACGTGTCCAGATGTTTGTGGATGGTATATGGTCACCACCTTATGGGTGATTGCGCATTTTTTCATTGGCTTTTCAAAAACCTTATTACAAAAATGACTTCCTACATTGCTTATAATTGCTCATTGAATCTTGAACCTGCTAAAAATATTTTCCTTCAGAAATTTAACAATAACATTAGCATCATTAGCTCAAGTGGGTATTGCTTCTACCCCTTTAGATAAGTAATCAACTACAACTAATATATGCTCAAAACCAAAAGATTTAGGAAAAGGGCCCATAAATCAATACCCCAAATATCAAATAATTCAACAGTCAATTGGTTAGTTGGGGATATTTCATTTCTTCTACTTATATTTCCAATTTGCTGGCATTTATCACATTTTCAGGAAAAATAAGCATCCTTTAACAAATTGGGTCAATACAAACTGCTTTGAAGAACCTTAAAAGTAAATTTTCACCCTTCAAAATGGCCTCGACAGTGGCTTTTATGACAAAAGGTTAAGACACTTACCTACTTTTCCTCTAGAATGCATTTTCGAATGATTTCATCTTTGCAAATCTTGTAGAGGTACGGATTGTCACAAAAATAGTACCTACTTAAGTGAAGAAATATTTTCCTTTCCTGAAAATTTACGTTAGGTCTCAAAATGCCACAAGCAAAATAATTCACATATTCAGCGTTCCAAAGTACTTTACCAATAATAAATAACTGTTCATAAAGAAAGTTCTTAACAATTGCATGCTTCCTTTATTGTTCAAGAGTTTCCAAGTTAGGAGCTAACCTAAACAAATGATCTGTAACAACATTATCACTCCCTGTTTGTCTTTTATTTACACATAAAAATCTTGTAATAAAAAAATGCACCTAATTTACTGGGGTATGGCAAGAGTTTAAAGATATCTAATAGTTTCATAATTAGAATGGATTATAATTTTTGATCCTAGCAAATTAGATTTGAATTTTTCCAGTACAAAAATCATCGCTATCAATTATTCCTTAGTGGTTGTGTAATTTATTTATTCATCACTCAAAGTTAGGTTGGCATAATAAATTACATAGAAAGATTTTTCAACTTTTTGACTCAAAACAGCTCCCACAGTAAAATCAAAAGCATCACACATCATTTTAAAAGGTAAATACTAATTAGGGGCCACAACAATTGGTGCAAAGATTAATTTTTCTTTGAGAATGTTAAAGGTCTTAAGGCATTCCTCACTACAACCAAAATGGACATCTTTGGATAATAGTTGATGCAAAGGATGATTACGAGGTCAATCATTTGGTAATATTTGAGAAATATATGATAAACCTCCTATGAAATTCAACATGTCCTAGAAAACTTCTAATACCCTTAACAAAAATGGGTGGTGGAAGTTTTTTTATAACTTCATTTTTAGCCTTATCAACCTCATTTCCCTTTTTTGACACCATATAACCTAGTACTATCCTTTGTTTTACCATAAAATGCCTCTTTTACTAAGTTAAATTCAAGTTACATTCAATACATCTTTCAATTACTCGAGTTAGCTTATTTAGACACTCAAGAAATTGTCTATATACCTCAATAAAGTCCTCAATCATGCCTAAAAAAATGAAAAACATGCACCTTTGAAATTTTGAAAGCACATTACACCTACCAAATGACATCCTCCAGAAAGCGAATGTCTTAAATAGATAAGTGAATGTTGATTTTGCTAGGTCCTTGGGAATGATTGGTATTTGTTAATAAAATGAAAGACCATTAAGAAAATAATAAAGCTTATGTCCAAAAAGTTTATTAAACATCTGATCAATAAAAGGGAGAGGAAATGGTCCTTTTTGGTATTCACATTCAGTTTCTTGTCTTCAATGTACATTCTCCCTCTAATGGTAGTCCTAGTAGGCATTAACTCATTTTTTCATTTCTAACAACAGTAATGCCTGATTTCTTTGGAACTATATGAATTGGGCTTGTAACACCCCACCTACACAGAGCACATACTCTAACTTCTACAGAATATTCAATAATATACCCTATAAAAGCGACATGTTAGAGATATTATATTCACTTATTATGGCATCGTACAGAAACATAAGCAGTCAAAAGATCAAACTCCTCATTATCAGCTGATCAACCTTTGAGCCATTCGTGAATTCGAAAATGGATAGAACTAGACTTCTGCTAGTTTGTTTGAGGAGCTAAGTCGTCCTCGTACTTAAAAATCAACATTTGCAAATTTGAAGAGTTTTGTGAACTCAGTGAATGAACCATCCTTGATGTGTGACATCAAGACATAAAGTCAATTCAAACTTTAATTCACAGACAAATCATATCATCAAATATTACATATCACTTCACATTTCATCATACTTCAACAAATACAATTTGTGCACACTATTTTGCATTTCTATAAGGAAACAGTCTCTGTATCTCTGTCAGAGATGCGGGTATGACTACGTATATCATACCCTCCCTATACCTTGCTTAGGCGGGAATTTAGGTATATTTGGTTTAGTTTGGTTTGCTTTGGTTATTTTCCATTTCTATTTTAAAATAGTCTAAGCAATTCACTTCAATCATTCATTTAATATAACTCAAATTATATATGCAAATGCACATGTGACTCACTTTCATTATTACTTTGTTGTGACCGAGTGCCTTTTTACTGTCCTATATCTGTTATTGATACCGGGCTCATTAATAACTGTCCCATACCTATTATGACTACCGGGCTCATTTTAATACTGACCCGGTGGCTCTTTATGTGCATCTTTAAACTTTAAGCTCTTTTTCACCAGCCACTCCAGTCATAAATCCTTTATTTGATCATGCTTATCAATATAACGAAATGCATCATTTTTTATTATATGTAATCAATCACTTTCATTCATTAAACGTAGTCATTTTCATACATTCATAAGATCTAAGTCTAGCATTTAACGTTTCGTTAAGTACACATATTTCTTTCAGATTCACATTCAGTTATGAAACACTTCCAAGACAATCTTAATTATCAAACTCCTCGGACCATTAATGTAACATCCCATCACCAATGGGAAGGGTAAAATAATAATTTGGAATAGTTTATGAGTGCTTAGAATTGCCTTGACTTATTCATACATACACATACAAGTGAATAGTGAATTTTGCACATGTAAATGACTGTACATGCATTCATGACATTTCCCGATATATTTGTTAAGAAATGTGATTGTAAATAAAAATATGATTTGTGTGTATGAAAAAATGTGTTGGAGAGGGTCATTTTGATTTTCCAATTTTTGGAGAATTTTAGAAATTTTTTTGAAAATTTTGGGGTAATTTTTGGACTAGGAAAAATGCCAAAGGGCAGACTGATTGTTTACCCGTAGTGGAAATGACTGTCCAATGGCACTGGAAATTATGATAAATGAGTTGGAGAATTATTAATTTGAGCCATTGGAAATTTGGGGAGAAATTGGAGTAGAAATTGGAATTGTATTGCAAAGAAACTAAGTAAGGACTTTAGAGTGTGACATGTGACAAGTGACACATGTCACTTGCCTAACATGCCACCATGTTTGCATAGGTTTCATAAAAATCCTCCTTTCTTTGGTCTT
>JANZXR010037995.1:0-13898 GCA_027575705.1 Erythroxylum echinodendron | reverse complement strand
TGGGCGACAAAAGGAAGAGGCAGTAGGTGGGTGGACCATCACAGGTAAGATGAAGAGAAAACGATAAAACTCTTACAGCATACACTGCGTCCTTGAAAGAGAAACGATGGATGGTTCACCCAAGAGGTCAACAATTAAACCATCAGATACCGTTCTGCAATTACCCACAAGCAGTCTAAACCAGTGCACATAAATATCAACTGAATTACCCACCATCAAATTCCCTGACGAACGTGTATTACCATTATCATTGGATTTTGTACTCCTTAAAAATTGAATTACGTCTAATTCTTCTTTTGATCTCAACACAGAAACAATTCTGTCCAGGGAACTAACACCATGGATAACAGCACCGACTACAAGCGCGGAGATTGCAGCAGCACATTTAGTTACTTTTCTTAAAACTGATTTTCCAGAATTATTCACAATCTCATTAGAAGTGTTTGCAATAGAATCATGGGATTCAGGTGACAACTGAAATTGACTTCGTGAAGCCTTCACAGGAGCGAAAGCTGCAGCAAGAGCAGAAGAAGCTTCTGTTGCAAGAGCTATCTCAAAAACACGGCTTTGACGCTCTCCAAAAGCCTCCTTAAGCAGACATAGGCAATTGATATGAACATGCAAAATGCGTCTAGCAAGGGTCCATGAACTAGAAGTAGATGAAGAATTCAAATTGTTACTGCCTGCAGCAAAATCTGGTATTTTCCCCATGGTTGGTCCCTATGCTATTACTATAGCTGAGATAGCATTACACACTAGAGATGGATCATCTTCCTGAGCAACACCACCAGTCTGCTGAACACAATCCATCAGCCCCATTATTATCTGTTCAGCTATCTGATATCCATCATCAGACTTTTCTAGACCAGGACCTTTTGGTGTACCAGAACCAAAAGTTTTCTCTCTTTACCAAATAAATAGTGAAATGCATCATCAATATGCATTTGGACTACATCTCTCATGCTCACACCCACTCTGGACAACCGATTACCACTTATCTTTTGACGGAAAAAATTGTGAAGATCTTCAATCCCTGAGGGGACCGCAAGTTCTGTTGATCGTCCAGATTCAAGCTCAGAAAGAAGTCTTTTATCACATGTTAAAACTCTTCTCCCACTCAAGGATACTAGGCAAATGACCATATTTTTTCAGTATATACCGGGAATAAATTAAGGATAGTGAAGCTGAAAATCTTCCAGAAGAAGCAAGCAGTGTTGCAGCACGTTGAGTTACAGCTGACAAGACTTCAGGGACAGGATCTGTAGCAATAAGCGCATTCTCATACCTAAGTAAATGCACAATACGCCAAGTGAGAGGAGCAACTTTATCATTTATTTCATTCAATTTCAATGACAGAGGATAAAGAAGGAAATGAGCAATATATGCAACCCGTAACAATCATGGTTTTGTAGAAATTTTGAAATTACGTCAAAATTTCTGGATAGAATGCAAATCAACTTGGATTGATTAACTTGAGCTATAGGAAGATTAGAGAATCCTACTTTGTAAAGAAAACACATTATCCAGAAAGCAAAAAAAGAAGAGCATGTTTGGCAGATATATTCTAGGAGCATTTTATACAGGTAATGTAATACGTATAACAGATCTTATTGCGTAATCAGGATTGGTCATGAAAGGATTAAAAACGAAGGAATGCGAAATACCTTATTTCGATTCCATCTCTAATTCCGAAGCCAATTTCGGGTACCAAACGAGCTCCAATCTTCCTGGACCTTTACGGAAAGTATTCACCGACACGTGGTTTAGGCCTTTCTACAGTTTTCTTAATACGTGAGCTCTCTTACAGGCCGTTTTGAATCCAATGAATTGGATTCAATTTATTAATTTTATGTAATTGAATTCAATTCATACGTTTGGAATGTTAAAAAAGAGATGACTTAAATTCAACTACGTAATTGAATCTCATTTTCTTTATGAATTCAATTCACACTAATCTGGATCTAATTTGCACCTAAACTTCGACCCATTAATTTAGATTATTTATTGGGTCACTTTATTATCTTTATCTAGATTAAATTACGTAATTTTACTGATAATTTGTTTAAAATCAAATAATGCAATTAAATATTGTCCACTTAATAGGAAAATGACAAAATTGCCTTTAGGGGCAAAATTGTCTAACATTCTCCTCCTTGGACAATACTTAATTGCAGTTTTGATTCAACTTTAAAAACAGTTTAAAAACTCAGTTAAGCTACGCTGATGTATTGGTCGACTACGTTTAAAAACAAAACATTTGATCCAAAGATAATGAAAGTCTAAGATTTCATCCTGTAAGGCTTTCGATACCGAAAAGTATCAAATGCATGTGTCATGTGTGACACAGATCTAACACAATCACATATACTTAATACCTTACTAACATAAATGAGAAAATGAAGTGAGGCAGACTATGATAATACCTTTATGATCTAATATGTATCATCTTCGTCTATAAGTCACTATTTCTCCAACTTTATGCTAAACCGCATTGCTAAACTGCATCAGAGAAATCCCATTTTCTCTCATCGAATGCTAAACAGCATTAGAGAAAACTTGTTTCCTCTCACTGTATGCTAAACAACATTAGAGAAAACCTTTATGTTCTCCAACTGAATGCTAAATAGCATTAGAGAACCTTTATGGGATTAAAAACTTATATCCCCCTATATCAAGTCAAACTTTAAGGATAAATTCGTATAAAACTGTATGTGTCTAATGACACAGGCTCAAAGTCAATCTTTATAAATGCCCAATGACCTTTAAAATGCTTAAAATCAACATAAATCTTAATGCTTTTATACGTATTTTGACAATGTATGATAACATGTATTATTGAGGATAACTGATAATCATCTTTATTCATAAACCATCATACCATCATAATACATTAAAACGTACAAATGTACGTAGAGCAAATATAACGACCTTTTAACTAACAGTGTCCAAGGACTTCAAAACACTCATACTGTGTACTTGTGTTTCAAACACAAATGGGTAAAGTCCTTTAGTTAAAGAATCGACTTATAGTTCCTCAGTCTTTAAATGCTCCAAACCTTAATGTCTCCCTTTCGTATCAAGTACTTCATGATCAGACATTTGACCTCAAAGTGCTAAAACCCTGTAATATTTAATGTTGTTGTTAAACAACACAGAAGCTTGATTATCACATCATAACTAAATGGGTTTAATCATTGAGTCAACCACAGGCAACTTAGAAATCAAAATTTTGAGCTAAACTGTCTGCGAAGCAGCCCCATAGAATGTATTATGCATGCATGGTTAAGGAAGTCACCCGTGTCTAATTGACACTCTTCCACAACATTATACCATCTGCAAACTTAAACCATAACCTTAAGTGAACTTTCAATCATTCGGACATATAGCTAAATTTGAATCTGAATTCCCTACGAGGTTTAGTCTATTGACTTTTCTATATGTCAGCACATAATCCTTGATTCCCTTTAATTATCTCAACACTCACTTGACTGAATTTCAATGGTCTACATCTGGGTTAACCAGACACTGACTAAATAGTCAAACAGTAAATGCAATGTCCTAGCAGACATCAAGCTATCAACCATACTAGAATACGGAACATTCCTCATAACCTCTCTCTTTAACCATACTAGTTTGGTCACTGTGATTATCTCTCACTATGAGAGATAAGTGCTACGACAGGTTTACAGTTAACCGTATTAAACCTTTGTAGGATATACTTAATGTATGCACTCTGTGAGAGGCATGACGAGTGTTAAGATATGCCCTGTGAATCTAAATACCTAGGACGAAAGATGCTACACGAAGATCCTTTATGTCAAAATTCTTGACTAAAAGTTGCTTAACCTTATACAACATGGTCAAGTAATTTGACGTGAGTAACATATCATCCATATGCAGTAATAGGAAGATAATTTTGCTCCCCCTGATCTCATAATACAAGCATCTTTTTAACTTTATTTTTCATAAGGCCAAAATAGGTCACAACCTCATTAACTGTAAGGTTTCACTTTCGGGAGGTTTGATGTAGATCACATATTGATCTGCATAACACGCAAACCATGTCAGTTCTATCTGGATCCTGAAATCCTTCAGCTTGTACCATATAGACCACTTTTAAAGGTCTTTATTTAGGAAAACAGTTTTCATAACCATCTAATGTAACTCTTCATCATCATGAGTTATAATTGCCATAATCATTCAAAATATATCCTACGAGGATACGAGAGAAAAGTAACATCAAAGTCAACATCTTCCTTGAGTGAACCATTAGCCGATTTAGCGACTGCATAAACCGATGAACTTTATCTTAAAGTCCTTCAGGTTTTAAACTTCTTTTACAATTGACAGTTTTGCAGTTCTGCAACAAATCAATTAGCTCCCAAACCTTACTATGTTTCATAGCTTGCATCTTATTAGTCATTGCAACCCACCATAATTCTTCTGCGGGTACAGAAACAACTTCTGTAAAAGTAACTGAATTCTTAATATGTCTAATAATATCATAGTCCTATTCACCCAACGGACTATGTAATCAAATGAGATGATAGGTCATCTCAATCTGGTGGATTTTCATAATTGCGTCAGATCTTGTACCCTCAAGAACCTTTGTGTGTATAGGTATGGGTTCCTGTTCCTATACAAGCACGGCACAAAGACCTAAATCTACCGGATCTAACTGTATAAGTGGCAGATACATAATAATTGTAGTATCCATCCTGTTATAATCCTAAGGGTCAAAGGGCCTAATATCATTAAAGACATCGCATTCCAGAAACTTAGCTGTTTGTGATTCCACTATTCTGTTTACTCCTTCTCTTTAGTAAAATCTGTAGTCTCTACAGTGGTTAGGATATCTTACTAAATAGCAATAAATGGAATGAGTATGCAATTTTTCTTCATAAGGATTATACTAACTTAGTAAGGTATCCCTATACACAAATGTATGTAAGGCTGAGTTTTCACACTTCTAGATAATCGGGTAGATCAATCTTGTCCTGCATTGACTTTTTCACATCCTTTAGGGTGTTTTTATGCCTTTACAACACACCATTTTACTCAGGACTACTCAGTATAGTGAATCAAGTCACTATTTCAACCGATTTCATATATCCGACAAACATACCTTTTCAAGTCCTGAAATACCATGTTTTTCATGATATTCTCCTCCATGGTCAGATATGACATTCTAAATGAATTTTCCCATTAGTTCTCAACCTTCAGCCTTTAAGCAAGAACACATAATTGTAATGGGAATAATCATCAACAAGTATCAGAGTACTTTTGGATTGCATAATGCCACTGTATAAAGTCTTCTGATATCTTTATGTATCTGCCTCAACAAGTCAGAAACATAAGTTGACCCTACTTCCTTATTAATCAACTTACCCCTGCAATAGTCAACACATGTTCCCATATCAACATAATCTAGAATTGAGAGAATGCTTTCCTTAGTCAATCTCTCAACTCTAACTCTGGAAATGTGGCTTAAACTTTTATGCCACGCCATGTATGACTTTTCATTCATCAGGGTCTTTCATTTGAAGACTTGTTTAGTAAGATACGAATAAGAACATATCTAATTCGGGGTAAGACACATTCTATACAAACCATATGATAAGAAAGTTGTACCATTATGTTTTGCATTAAACACAACTATACAACAGAAGCATTAAATACAAAACGTCAACTTTCTTTGTCCAAAATTAATCAAAAGTTCATATATAAAATGTGTCGTGTAAAGACCTAAATGAACCTTGCTACAAGATTTAGTACATACATCTCCTATAGATATTACTTCTACTTATTCATTGTTGTCAACCATCAATTACTCCTTCTCTTTATTTGGCTTTATCCTGGATATGAACCTTTGCACCGTGGAAGCACCTTGATCAGATACTCCACTATATAGTCACCAATTACTTAATGCGACTATCGCAAATTATATTCATATATTGACAAGCCAAGAAGTTATTTGATAGTCATAGTTTTTCCTTCTATGCCTTATACTGCTGGTTACTTTATATCCCTAGGACCTTTACCAGCACTGGATTGACCAGCATCAGTATGTGGAGAAGATTAAGTCTTTCTACCTTTGATTTTAGTGTGCTTCATCTTTGCCTTCTATTTAGTTGCTTCGAGGGCTGTAGGAGTAACAAGCTTAAGTTTCTCCTCCTCAGCAACACAATAGGCAATCAAAGTATTGAAGTCTCATTCCTCATCCTGTAAATAATATTTCATCACCAGATTACTTAACTCTAGAGGGAGTGTATTCAGAGTTTGGTTAACTATGAAGACACCAGTAAGAGGAATGTGCAACATCTTCAGTCTACTGTGAAAATGGATCATTATTGATATGTACTCCTTCCTCCCCCTTTTCTCTCATATACTTTATGGAGAATAATTCTTTATTCAAGGCACTTGTCTCAATATTAAATGAGACTGTGTATCTCTAGGAGACATTTCCAAAAATTACTTTGCTATGTCTGTGTCCAGAAGTCCACTAAGCAGGTGGTTAGGTATGGATTTCTTAATAATCATAAGACATAATTTATTAGACCGATCCTGGGCTTTAAAGGCTGCTTTATGAGCTTTTGAGCTCATGAATGTAGGTGGAGATGACCTATGTATCTGTATGGTCATATCGATCTCAACTATTTCCATAGAATTCAATACATCCTTTGTCTACTTTTTGTATTGAAACAGGTCAGGGTTTTAATGGTAACACTAATTTTATTAACCAAAAAGGTGACTCTATAGTAACTTTAATTAGATCAACACAAATATAGGATAACATAAATACTCAAGGCCACAAATGGTACAAAAAATATCAAATACCAAAGCAATTCAATTAGTACAGATGCTCTATAGGCTTTGAGAATTATCAACCATATCTGATCCTCCTGATGAAGGTTTATGAATGAAATGAAGTGCTACTCTAGCAAGGGTCCTTACATAGGTTTGAGACATAACAACAATTTCTAAAACACCAAAAATGATAGGTAATAGAAATTGTAAAGTCTAGGACATATTTTTCCTAAAAGTGCAGAAGTTAAAACAAAATGTGATGTTACAAAGTTGATTGAAGTCGGAATGCTCAAATAAGAGAGAAAAGTAAAAAATTAACCTTCCAAATGAAAAGAACTATACAAAGAGGCCAATAAGAATTGAATCGTGATATTGATGGTTTACAATAAGTTTGGATAAGAGAGAGAGAGGTTATAAAGAGACCCCAAAATTGTCATTGAACATGCATCGTGCATATTTTCTATACTTTGATATGTTTAGTACGTTTATACAAAAGGTGATAATTGTGAATGTGTTTTGTCTGTTTTAGACGAGCACGTCGGATGACAGTCGGACATTGCCAGACCATCCAGGCAATAGCTTTTGGCAGCATACTGTGAGTCAACCTAGATGTCTTCATAGGATTGATTTGATTTGTGTGCACCTTAATTCTGTCAAACTTCCAATATTATTGAACTGTTGTATACTGTTTCTAGATTCCAAACCTGAGGTCCGAGGAGTTTCATAGTTGGGCATGTATTGGGAGTGTTTTGATGTGATATGAATTTGACTTTCGCTTCTCAACGATAGTTGAATGCCGGACTGAGGTCCGATGATTATGAAACCATCATCTGAACATTTGTATGAGATTTTGTGTATGACATATTCAGTATTTGATGCATTTCATAAAATGCATGCTCAGATAAAGGCATTGTGACTTGAGATGCCAGTTTGAAGCGCTTCCACGTAGAGCCTTGCTCCGTGATATATGTGTTCTGTACGTAGATCCATGCTCCGTGAATTTGTTCCGATTAAGCCCTATGGGCCAAACTTCGTATATGTGTGTGAAAGGCATCCAGTCACAACAATAAGAACGAATATGAGTCCCATGCAATTTCGTGTGCAATATGTAAACGATATGCCATTTGTAATGTATGGTTGTCTTATGCTAATTTCAGAATGGATGCTTATCTGATTGAATAAATAATTGTGATATATGTGTTGTATTTGTGTAATCTGGTGAATTCATCAATGATGGTTCACTCATTGAGTTTGCAAAACTGATCAAAAATTTGTACCGTGGCTTTTCAGGTACGAGACAGGAGACCTAGGTTATATTCAAGACATAAAGTTTTCGTGGATAGGGATATGGATTAGAGGTCTGTCAGCTGACTCCCAAACTGACTCCTGAAGGAAAATAGTTGTTGTCATTTTGTAATTTTCTTAGAACCTGTATATAGTTTTGTAAATAATTGTTGAGGAGAACAATGTACGTTTTATCAATGAATGAAATGAATGTTTTAAGAGAAAATGATAACGATTTCGAGTATGTTAGATGATGCCATGTGCAAGTTAGATTTATATTGCTCCAGCATACTATTATTGTAGGTTATGTTCCTAAAAGCTTAGGTATGTACCCTATGGTAGTGGGATGTTACAAATAGAGTGAGGTTCAATAATAAATTGTGAGAAAAAACAATTAGAATATACAAGCAACAATTAAGAATGAAAGCATAATAAAGATAATATCAAGTTTTCAGCAAAAACAAAGAATGGTTCAGCAGTTTAAATCTAAGCACAATAACCAAAGAAATATAAATGTTCACATTCAAACAACATTTTAACAGTCCCATATATACAATTACTACATCATCTTAGATTCATACTTTATAAATTTTTTCAAT
Source organism: Erythroxylum echinodendron (assembly GCA_027575705.1). Taxonomy (NCBI): domain Eukaryota; kingdom Viridiplantae; phylum Streptophyta; class Magnoliopsida; order Malpighiales; family Erythroxylaceae; genus Erythroxylum; species Erythroxylum echinodendron. The sequence goes on along the minus strand of JANZXR010037995.1, from coordinate 5,208 downwards.
CCACTTATAAAGGCACCAATATTAGGTAATCTCGTTAGATGTAGGAACACATTTATGAGAAAAGGGAAAAGGAGAAAAAAAGGAAATTATCACATAAGAAATTCCCAAAACATATACCTACATATCAGGTTGCAATAAATCAAAAGCTTATATTTCTCACATAAGGATAAAGTTAAACACTGCATCATAACAAGCAATTAAATTTAAAAATTTACTCAACAGAAAATATGTTAAACAAAATCAATATTCGAAGCTTCCAAAATGTTACATAGCAAGAATCATTCGTTAATGAATTACCATATAAGAAAAATCTGGCACAAATCATTTGCACATTCATTGCCAATGAAGCCAATAGAAATTGAAATTGATCTTGAGCTTTAAAATTGGGTAAGGATTACCTTTAAATAATTCAAGTCCTCCTCAAAATTTTTCGAAAAGCTTTTGCGATCCCCATACCTCTTGTCACTCTAAGCTTAAAGTGATCTTTAAATGGTGCCATTGAGAATACACCTTAAAAAAAGATTGAAGGAACATCTCAACAATTATATTAAACCCATAATCAATGAAAACTGCACAACAATCGGCATTGAAAGGAAGTAAAATCTTTTTTTCAAGATTACATAATAAATCAAAACTAGATGCAGCCCTACTCATTTTAATTTGAGACAGCAAACGTATGATGACCACATCCTTTTTAATAACCAAATGATATTTGTTTAGAAATCTCAAACGTTGTTGCCATCAACATGTCAATATTAGTAGAAAGACTACAAAGTTTCACCAAAATAGACATAGAAACTAGGAGAACAAAATGATAGATAATGTCTAACAAATTTACCTTCTCTTTTAGGAAATAGACTCAAAAAGTCATTTCTTTACTCAAACATTCTCTTTTTATAAGCATAGTAAAATATTATTTACAACATGCTTTATAAAAGGTGAATTTAATAAATATAACCAAATCCTAAACCTTAAACTTAAACTTAATTACTAAACAATAAATCCTAAAACGTAAAACCTAAAACCTAAACTCTAAACCCTAAACCTTAAAACCTAAAACCCAAATCGTGGCCCTAAATCCTAATACCTAAGACCTATAACTTATAAATTATAAGCTATAACTTATAACATAAACCTTGAACTTTAATCCTAGACACTAAACCCTAAATCTTAATACCTAAGACCAATATCTTATAACCTACATCCTAAACCTTAAACTTTAATCCTAAATACTATATCCTAAATCCTAAAACTTAAAACCTAAACTTTAAACCCTAAACCTTAAAACCTAAACCATGGTCCTAAATCATAATATTTAAGACCTATAACCTAAACCTTAAACTTTAATCCTAAATCCTAAACACTAAATCCTAAATCCTAATATTTAAGACATATAACCTACATCCTACATCCTAAACCTAAATACTATATCCTAAAACCTAAAACCTAAAATCTAAAACTTAAACTCTAAACCCTAACCCATATCCCTAATCCCTAATCGCTATTCCCCAATCTCTAATTGCTAATCCTAAACCATAAACCTTAATTGTAAATCCTAATACCTAAGACTTGTAACTTATAACCTATAATTTATAACTTACAGCTTGAATTTTAATCCTAAACACTAAATCCTAAATCCTAATACATAGGACGTATAACTTACAAGTTACATCTTAAACTTAAACCTTACCACATAAGAAATTCTCAAAAGATATACCTAAATATGAGGTTGTAATAAATTAAAAGCTTATATTTCTCATAGAAGGATATAGTTAAACACAGCATCATAACAAATAATCAATATTCCAGGCTTCCAAAATGTTACATAGTAGGAATCATTCAGTAATGATTTATCTTGTGAGAAAAATCTGCTAGAGTTCATTTGCACATTCATCGACAATAAAGTCAATAGAAATTGAAATTAAGCTTAAGCTTGAGCTTGAAATATTGGGTAACGATTACCTTTAGAGAATTCTTCAAATCCTCCAAAATTTCCAGCTAAACATATGTCCAAGTAGTCTTAAGCAAGTTCCAGATTGTTGCTGACTTAAAATTCATAATGTTGTTTCCAACCAGTTTATCAAACCGAAAGGGATTAATGATGTTGTTTCTGTTCTTTTTGACTGTTACATCTGATCAGGGAACTCTTAAACCAAAGCATGATATGTTTGATGTTGATAATCACACGCAGTACCACAACTAACTTCTGCAGTTAGATTACATTACAGTCAACTAAATGAACTCTCTTTGACCTACTAAGAGACTATGATTATATGCCAAAGTATATTGAATCTCCAATTGTTAAAAGTCGTGGACATGTATCATACCATCATGAGTAGGTACCTTCAAGAACTGCGTCAGACTCGGAGTTGATCGACTACAATTTAGACTCGCAACTGTGTTACATGTTTTTAAGACAAACTTAGCTCGGCAATGGCTCGAATTTACTTGTTTCCCATGAAACTTGAAGACCTATAAACTCAGACTCTATTAGTCAGATTTTATACAGGAATGCAAAATCTTTAAAACGGGTCACTTCCATATGATAAATTTGAGCTTAAATCTACCCCAAAAGACACTTTCGTGGGAGAAGTTTGTCGTACATTTATAAGTCATTTTTACATTTTTACATTTATAAGTCATTTTAACATTTTTTACTTGCTCACACACACCCTTCAATTCAGAGCAGGATTGGATACATGACGGACATATTAAACAAAGGGCTATAATAGGATTGGCATCGCTCCAAACTATTGAGACAAATTTAATCTCTAATACCATGATAAATTTGGGCTTAACTCTACCCCAAAAAGTACCTTAAAAGGAGACAATTGTCATATATTTATAAATTATTTTAACATTCTTTACTTGCTCGGTGTAAATCCTACAATATTGTCAAGATCGTTTTTTTTTAAATCTTAGTTCATTCTCTTGGGCAAACATGGGTTTTTGTTTTAGAATAAAAGGTTGTATAAAGAACCGTAAACTTTGCTTTTAAATAGTCTCTATGCTCCATACACACGAATATTAACTATGTCCTAATACTAGAACAATATCATAAACTTAATGAAATTTTTTGTTACGTGTAGTATAAGTAAAAAAGACCAAGTAAGGAACTTTACTTTTTCCACTGTAAAATGTCCTAATCAAGTAAATCCGTACTAATAAGGTATCGTGGACATGTATCCTAAGACACAAACTTGGTTTCTTATTGAGATTAAGAGACTGTAATACATGATGGGTCCTTAGTCATGTACTCAGATCGAACGTGAAAGGGTAAAAAAGGAGAAATGTGAAAATACCTGATTTTTGGTTCTGAAACTGCAACCGAGCTTTTCGAAGCTAGATCGAGCCTGAATCCACCACTGTCTTCACAAGAATTGCTCTTTGAGATATGGGCTAGGTCTTTCTACAGTTTTCTCAAAACATGAGCTCTCTTAACATATCAGAGATTCCTTATGCTCATGATTGATATGAACAACTGCAGGAGACCATAACTTATTTATAGAACTTTCATATCAGGCTTTCCCATCACAAGGCCGATATAGACTAGGTCCACATTAAAAGGGATCCATTTTCACCCAAACTTTGACCCATTGATTTAGATTATTTATTGGGCCATTTTATTATCTTTATCTAAATCAAATTATGTAACTTAACCAATAATTTATTTAAAAACCAAATTACAATTAATAACTGTCCACTGAATGGGAAATTGACAAAATTACCTTAGGGGTAAAAATGTCTAACAATCTCCCCCTTGGACAATTATTAATTGCAGTTTTGACTTAACTTTAAATACAATTTAAAAACTCGGTTAAGCTATGCTACTATATTAGTCGAATAAGTTTAAAAATCAAACATTTAATCCAAAGATAATAAAAGTCCTACATTCTGTCCTGCAAGGCTTTTGATAATGGAAAATATCAGACACATGTGTCATATTTGACATAGGTCCAATACAATCAAGTATATCTAATATCTCACTAACATGAATGGGAAAATAGAGTGTGGCAGACTACGAAGATTCCTTTATTATCTAATATGTATCATCTTCTACAACTTTATGCTCAACTGCATTGCTAAACTGCATCAAAGAAACCCTATTTTTGCTTACCAAATGCTAAACAACATTAGAGAAAACTTGATTCCTCTCACCATATGCTAAACAGTATTAGAGAAAACCTTTATATTCCCCAACTGAATGCTAAACTGCATTGGAAAACCTTTATGGGATTACAAACTTATATCCCCCTATGTTATGTCAAACTTTAAGGATATATCTGTACAAAACTGTATGTGTCTAATGACATAGGCTTAAGGTCAATCTTTATAAATGCCCGATGACCTTTAAAATGCTTAAGATCAACACAAATCTTAAGGTTTCTATATGTATTATGACAATGTATGATAACATGTATTACTAAGGATATCTGATGATCATCTTTATTAATTAACTAGCATAATGTCATAATACATCAAAATGTACAAATGTACATGGAGCAAACATAACGTTCTTTTAACTAACAGTGTCTAAGGACCTCAAAACACCTATACTGTATACTTGTGTTCTAAACACAAGTGGTAAAGTCCTTTAGTTAAAGAATCGACTTATAGTTCCTCAGTCTTTAAATGCTCCAAGCCTTAATGTCACCTTTTCGTGTCAACTACTTCATGATCAAGAATTTGATCTCAAAATGCTAAAACCCTATGATGTTCAATGTTGTTATTAAACAACATAGAAGCTTGATTATCACATTGCAATTGAATGGGTTTAGCCACTAAATCAACCACAGACAACTCAGAAATTAAATTTCCGAGCTAAACCGTTTGCGAAGCAGCCTATAGCATGCACTATGCATGCGTGGTTGAGGAAGTTACCCATGTCTAACTAACAAACTTCCACGACATTATACCATGTGCAACCTTAAACTGTAACCTTAAGTGAACTTTTGATCATCCAGACACATAGCTAAATTTGAATCTGAATACCCTACGAGGTTAAGTCTGTTTACGTTTCTATATGCCAACATATAATCCTTGATTTTCTTTAATTATCTTAGCACTCACCTGACTAGATTTCAATGGTCTACATCTGGGTTAACTAGATACTGACCAAACAGTCAAACTATAAATGCAATGTCCTGCCCAGTACATAGCCGAGCATACATTAGGCTTTCAACCATACTAGAATACAAAACATTCCTC